>JAHWXV011090324.1:0-14886 GCA_024586415.1 Phrixothrix hirtus
TGGTTGCATGGGTACATGCAGTGGTTGAGAAGGTGGAGGCTTGATACTGGGTTTTGCCTACCCCGCTAAGGGAATGGCATGATTGGTAGTAGTAGTAGTAGTAGTAGTAGTAGTAGTAGTAGTAGTAGTATTTACTATAAAGTATCTATACAATTTTCCAACACGATTACAATTGTCAGCAATGCTGTATAGTATCTACATTGGTTCGATGTAGCATAAATCACTAGACTAATTGCGCATAAAACGATAAAAATGTTAAATAAAATACCTACTTAAAAACTCAATATCACCATTAATTTTAAACATGTATTTTGACATGCGCGAATTATAATTATATAATCATTATTCATAAATATTACCTAATGTATTCGATTAAATTACACAGTACACATTTTTTTGTTATTTACAAACAAAATTAGTTTTCATCGGCAAGGGATAAATTATAGTTTAGTGTCTGTACACATGCAGGCTTAATATTCACATTATAAGTATAAAAATTTAAACGTAAACTTGGGAAATAAAATATTTATTTAAAAACAAAATACCTAAGATAATATATATTATTGTATCCGCTTCTTTGAACTTGTTTGAGACTTCAACAGAGGCGTACAATAGAGAGATATCTTTTAAATTTACCGAGAGGTAAACTTTTATACCTACTTCGGAGCTACCAAAAGGTTTACAAAAACAATATTAGGAATGGTTAGCTCAGTTTACATATTTTGCAAGTATTTTTAAGTATATCTTTTAGAAATTTGTGTAGTACGTTCTGTTACCTTGTTAAATATTGCAAAGTTAAAATTGACAACATTTTTTTTTAATATTTGCTTTATATTGTTGTGCAAGTGTAGGATCTTTTTTAATAGGTACGATATCAATTTATTTAGCGTTCTGCATTTATTTTAAATTTTATTTTTGTAGTAAAAATTTTGTTAGTCAATAATAAAAATGAATAGCATTAAAAAGGTAGAATATATAAATACCAAAAGAATATTAATATCGTATTTACAAATCGTAATTATAATCATAGGAAAATAGTGCATATTAATATTTTATTTTAATTTATTAAAGCTTCACTAGTTTCGTGATAATATAAAGATCACATCATTAAAAGCTAGAATTGTATAAACAATTAATTAAATAAATAAATTAAAATTAAGACCATATGCTTCTATTAATGTTGAATATAATATAAATATATAAATACAAACATAATAAATAGTTTTAATTCTAACTTATTTTGTTACTTAATTTTTACAATTATAGCTTCTGATGATGTGATCTGTATATTATTACGAAACTAGACAAGTTTTAATAAATAGGCCTTTAATTTATCAATCTAAAACAAATGAAGATGTATTATTTATGTAGGTAGAATTTTTACATGAAATATACCATGCGACTTTTATATAGTATTACTGGCATAAAACAAGTTAATAATAATGCCATTTATTAGAATTGTAAATTTAACATGTCGATTGTTAAGAGATGGCACTTATGTTGTTTCGACGACAGCTTTGCTGTATCGAAACGACTCGGTTTCCCCACATAGATTCGACGTCGTTTCATATAGAACTGATGTGAGGTGACGGCATGGTTTCTATATCGAATCCCCATTTCGTTTCTGGATGGTATCGATATCGATAGACTATATATTTTCGACACATCCTGTGCTACTATGGTAATGTCCAATATATTGTCTCCAATAATAGAAAATAACATGTCTATAGGAGTCATTCTATCGTTTTGCGAAAGGTGACATTGAACTCCCTTGTTCCCAGTGAAATGAACTGTAGATGTTATCCAAATATTACGATACCAAATGAGAGAGGATGCCCCAGAAAGACAGGTGGAAACTTTCAACTAGCCATCGTCATAGTCATTGTCGTCAGCATGCGCTACCGATTCATCTGCAATATTCGACATATCATGACTAGAAGTTGAATAGCTTGCGTCCCTAATAATGTCGTCATCATATTGGATTTCAAAAAAAACTTTATAGTCTTCTATTAGTTTTACAAGTCATTTTACTAATAATGGAATACCGTCTTAGTTTAACCAAAAATATAAAATTATGTTACACACTTACTAGTATTTTTCAGCTACAACGCACAGTAAAGCATCTCAAATATCATTTATTACGCTATTAAAAACGCGAGGATGCGTATCTCTCGGAGGCTAAATGTGAACCGAATCAACTATCTGCTTTAAATTTATAGCGGTTTTCTGTGCATTTATAACTCATCCTCATACGGTAAGATATGGCTTCCGCATATTACCGTGAATCACATATGAACAAATAAAAATTACATAATGCATTATATTTTATACCTCTAAAATCGAACAACCATAAATACACCATAGGACCTAGGGGTTTAGAAAAATATTTTTATAGGGACAGCCTATGTGTTAAGAAATACCTTAACAATTAAGTTAACGATAGTAGATAGAGATGAGGGGTTCTGTGACACACACCCCCTCCACTAAGAAAAACCCATGACGTCACATATACGCAGGGTGATTCAAAAATATATACAGGGCCTTTCAAAATAAATATACAGGGTTCGTCAAAATAAATATACAGGGCGCGTCAAAATAAATGTATATTAAAATGGCGGAAATTCGTCGGGCATCTTGGAATTCTAGGGGAAATCTGGGAACTTTGCAATATTTTACAGTACGTGTTATGTCATTCATATAAATAATAAAAAACAGGGGCCCTAAGACACTTCCCTGCGGCACACCACATTCTAGTAGGAGTTCTTGTGGTAGCTTATTATTAAATTTAGTAATTTGTAACTGCTTGGATAACAATTCCTTGAACCAATTAAAAACCATGTTTCTAATTCCATAACATTGAAGTTTTCCCAAAAGAATATTAATATCGATAGTTTCAAATGCACGTTTTAAATCGATAAATACACTAAGCATACAGTTATCATTATTTAACGTTTGTTTCCATTCCAATATAATAAATTGAACAGCCTCCTCGCATGAATGTTTACTGAAATATTTCCTACATACTCCAGACTTAAGCCAAAATTGTTTAAGGCATAGTATCAAAAATAAATGAAACCTATAGTGGAATATACACCACGTTCGTATAATAACAGATAAGTTCGACATAAATGAAATTAACGAAATTTTAGGAAAACGATGGGGCATTTCAAGAGATTAAACACAATTGGCTTATTTTTGCGATGTTTTTATCTTCTTCACTTCAACTGACAAACTTATGCCGTCATCGTCTTTTTTTAATGAAAACAGAATTTTTTTTAATTTTTAGGTAAGTGTTTAAATTTTTTGTTCAGCTACATAAAGTTTCTTATACGTTGAGAAAAATGAATTCAAATATTAAAGTTCTGGATGCTAACGTTTGGGTTGGTATTGTTAACAATACAATTTTAGGACCATTTTCTTTGAAGAAACGTTAACTGGACCTTGGTAGTATGTTTCTTCAAGTCGACTTTATTTCTGCCCTAATTGAACTGTAGTTAAACAGAGAAGATGTTGATCTACCCGATGATAGTTTGTGATATCAACAGAATGGTGCAGCACCATATTATGCAGCAGCTGTACGCCACTGCTTAGATGAGATATTTGCAAATATGTAAAAAAAAGTATACCAATACAGCCAAACAACTTGGAAGATTTAAAAAACGTATTCACTAGGAAATTCATTCGATTCCTCCCACTATTATCGATATCGAGCAGCAAGAATTTGTTTAAGCTATAAATGGATACAATTTTGAATACTTACTTTAAGTTTTAAGAACAAATATTAGGATAGCAGTTTTAGTTCAAGCAATATATTTAAAACTATTTATTTTGGTGCATCACATTTAAACTTTCATTAAAAGGGTAAATTTTTATTATACATGTCTAGAACCTAAATCTAATATTTGAACTCATTTTTCTCAAAAAAATTGTCATGAAACATATAAAAAACTTTATGTAGTTGAATAGAGAATTTAAAGAATTATCAAAATATGAAAAAAATTGCCTGGTTTCTCATTAAAAAAGTGGTTGACGTCATAAATTCGGCAATTAAAGTGGAAAAACGAAAAACATCACAAAAATAAGCCATGTCCCAGGGTTTTTCTAAATTTTCTTAATTACAATCTCATCAAATTTATCCATTACTTTACGGACACGGTGTATAAGTGTTAATATATATGCTTAAGTGAGGCAAATGCATTCATATTTGTTTAGAAAGTATTTTCTACTGTCTAAAAAGCTATCTGTTAGATAATTGTTCTGAATTTTTACAGTTGAATTATCATTATATAAATATGCAGTTCAAGAAACGTATGAAACAATTAAATTTGCTGTCTTCAGGTTTAGCTTTTGTTGAATTGCTTTAGATTTAATAAATATATTTGAAATTCTTGTTGTAGATTTCTTTAGGATCGGAAACCCAAAAATTAAAATCAAAATGTCCTTAAAAAGTTCATTTATTTCATGTATGGATGTAGTTTTAGTTGAAAATTTGACGTTTCGGCTATCAATTTTTTTTTAAAAACGATAACATAAGTTATTAGAATTATTATAAGGTTACATATTGTTGAATGATATTATTTGAAAGAAAATAGTATTTAAACGCATTATGTCAAAATATAAAAATAAAATTTTTTTAATATTAAAGAATTTAATGAAAAATTAATATCAATCATGGCATCCATCTTGCCTTTAAAATTATTTATTTAGTTTTTTTAAATGTTTTTGTATTTAATTCATTTATGTGTGATTATTTTTGTCGTTATTCGTCAACATCTTGAGAAAACGCAAAAACGAAATAAATAATTTTAAAGTCAAGATGAATGCCTGGATTAACATTAATTTTTCATTAATTTCTTTAATATTATAATAAAAAAATTTTATTTTTATATTTTGACATAATGGATTTAAATTCTATTTTCCTTCACATAATATCCTTCAACATCATGTAACCTTATAATAATTCTAATAACTTATGTTATCGTTTTTTAAGAAAAAAACATTTATAAATATGCATAACAATTGAACCCAAACGTCAAATTTTCAATTAAAACTATATCTATACATGAAATAAATGAACTTTTGATGGACATTTTGATTTCAATTTTTGGGTTTCTGATCCTAAAGTAATCTACAACAAGAATTTCAGGTTTAGCTACTAATCGCAAGTTATTCGAGATCTTTAATAAGAAAACAATTTGAGATTTTACAATGAGATGTAATAATATGGATTTATTATAATACTAAATCTTCAATTTATGTAAAAAAATCGAATTTTAAAATTTTTTTGCGGTACATTTCAAACTGATCTACTAAGTTCTCTTTATTTTAAATTGTGATCATGAACAAAGACATTGAGAAACGTTAATTAAAAATACCTAATAATAAATTCGTTTTTTATTGTAAAATGTTTTTAATGAAATTAATTAATGATATTATTGAATACTTAACTGAAAGTATTAAACGTAAGACCTAATTTCATGGAGTAGAATAAAATGTACAAAAGATAAACTAAACACAATTGAAAGATTGATCATTTTCTGCTGTGAGGAAATAAAAACTCATAAAATTACGGTTTAAGAGGATTCAGGTAGGAACTCACACAAATATACCTATGAAGGTACAATGGAAAGACTCATATTAAATCTAATAGAAGCTTTAAAAGTCATTCCTCGCGGTCATTGTTAATGGTCATATTGAAAAACGACAAATTGCATCGAAAACAGGAAGTCCGTGTTAGGATCATTCATAGCTGACTTTAGCAGCTAAACCTTGTTGTCAATGAATTCCTGTTTAGAATGGACTCTGCCAGTCCATTGAAAATCGGATTTGTAAAATAGATCGGTTCAGTGTCGACGGCCCAGGTGCAAGATATGCCGGCTGTGCCGTGTATTATGTGCTTTACTAACACCCCGACTCATTTTCTGCATGGTTAGGTTAACTTGGCCATATTATTATCCCTTAAATAGATATAATCTTACCCCTCATCAAATAGGACACTTTTTGTCAAATTTATAAGTTCTCTGGCTTTTATTGGTAACTCGAAGTCGTTAAAAAGAATAATAAAATCTGACTATTAAAGTTTATTATTTTTACTTTAAAAATGTATTTAATAACTCAGAAATTAAATACAACCTACAGCTTCACATTCTTTATTTATCAAAATATCGTATATTGAATGTCCCCAAGAATATAGAACATCCGAAAGCTAAAAAGCACTAGGATAAAATTGGTTTAAGAATTCCACTTTCTGTTGAAAGTAAAAGTACTTAGTACACCTGAAACCACAAGTCAATGACTTGTAATTAACATAACCCTTTACTTTTAATTTTTATTAGAAAAGCAATTGAATTTATTTAGCAGTTTTGTCAATTTCTTAACGATCAAATCAATTAACTGTCGAATAAAGCAGAATGCAAAAACTATTTTTTAATTGTTAAAAATAATGGTGTGTTTTTGAAGTGGTGCAACTTAGCGGTTATTCAGATTTTGCCGATTGTTTTAAATTTTATGCATACTATTTTAAATATATATAAAAAAAATTGATGTGAGCCATATAGTAGCAGATAATAGAAATATAAATATATTGTATTCTACGATTAACATTGTGCTATAAAATAAAAATTATTTATAAAGAGTAAATACAACGCGATTTTGTATGATTGTCCGTACTGCCTTTTGAATATTGTGAACACAGCGTTATACTATAAATTTGCTGCTTTTTCGCATATTTTTGTGTTAGGTTACGTTTACATTTTTTATTAATGATTAACAAACAGTTAGTTTCACGACTTCAACGTTTATTTCTATTTATAACTGTAAGTTATCCTTAACAGTTGCTTAAATTTTCAGCATTTATATGGTGATTTTCAAAATTCAAAAGGATTAGTAACATGACAGAACAATACAGTTGACAAGCATATTTTGTCAAATTCACACAGATTATTGAACAGCAACGAGTAGTTCGATATAGTAAATTAAAAAGGCGGCACAGACAACTATACACGATCACCCGTTATAAATCAATAAGTTACTTAATAGAATTGGAAATATTAATGGTAACGGATAAACATAACCTAATAACCAAAAATGACATTAGGATAATTCTTCTTATAATTATATTTTTATAAAGCGGCAACATTTCTAATTTTTGTCCTTTGACCGACTTTGAAGCTTCATTATTAAAAATCTCACTGTATAAGCTAGAAAGAGAGTTTATGCTATTCTTTTATAAACAGTTACTGTTCTAAAGTTTTAAAATTAATATAAAACCTTGTTATTATTAATTAATTATAATTAATAAGGCCGTCATTAAAATTGGCAACGTTCACTATGTTTACACTAATTTACTAACAATTTAATGAAAAGCTTACAAATAGCGCATGCAACAGCAAAACAATAAATCAATAGTTTTGAAAAGAACTTTTATAACACTAACAGGAATTAAGATTAAAGCACAAGTAGAAAGTAAACAAATCACCTTCAAAAAGCAAGCAATAATCGATCGCGAGTGACGTATAAACGAAATAATTGCAAAATGAACAGTGTGACGAATTAGAAAAAATAGAATATGAATGAATATTGCAATGACATCTACTACAAACAACAAATAGGCGTTCACTTAGAATTTAGTGATAGTCTTATTATAAATAATTTAGCAAAGATAATGCTAAAATTAAATTTTATTTGGTTTCCAATGAATATGGCCAACTCTGACGTACGTCGTCTGGTTCAGTGCCCATACTTTATTTATTTATCTACCTTTTTCATTATACCTATATTTATATTTGAATAGTAGTTCCTTACACATCTTTACTATTAAAACTTATATTTGAAAACTTTTAATTAAACAAAACGTCTTCAACCAGCGAACAGAGTTTTAATTAATACAGTACTGAGTATAACTTCACAGTATATATTATATTATTTTTTCATAAAATATCACTTTGTTTTCCAGGAAAATAAGCAGGTTATTGTTGAGCATATGCACGTAAATTGTGATTTCTAAGCGGACCACCTACTGTACAATTGTTTATAAAAATCTCTTATAAAACCGATTTATAAAAACATCTGACATCACGCGTTGACAAATATTTTTAAGACTTGTTACACTTTCAAACGGCTATAAAAATTTCTACAAAATGCTGGCTAGGGTTGTAAAATTGACGTCATCTTTATAAAAATATATCACGTTTGCATCTTAGTTTTGCTATATCTATCCACTCTTTACATTGTATAAAGAAATAAGTTAACGAAAGGAAAAAGATCTGGCATGGCAATAAATAGAATTCAATAGACACTTTACTTGCGTGGTTTGATTAGCTTTTAATAATAGAGAGGTTAAACAATTAAAATAAGTTGTTAATAGATTTTACAATAAGTTTGTTAAGGTATAATATTGCACACAATGCTAACCCAAATTAATTCAATTTTTATAATAGTTTTAAAAATAATAACTATTTTATTTCAAGGTTAATTGATTTTTTTTAACTTCAATTAGTATAATTGTAATTATTCAACAAAATTGGGTTTGATGTTTGATATATTAAACACACTAATTAAAAATTATCAAATTTATTATTCTGTTTGCATTTATATAAAATATAAATAAAATTGCTTACAGGACCTATGATTGGAATTTGTACTTCTAAATACTTAACATCTAAACCAAGATAATAAATTCACCCGATGTTACGGATTATAAGGGATTATATACTTGAAGTCTAATACAGACTACCGAAATTTTGTTAAAGTTGAGAAATTGCCAACAAGAGGTGCTGAAAGTGTACATAATTATTTCAGAGTAGTTTATCTCATCTCTAACCTATTCACTTCTAGCATTTTATATACCAATGAAAACGAAAGAGCGAATTTAATATACTATTAAAGGTGTACCTTTTTATTATTAAAAGTTACTAACGAATTGTTTAAAAAACTATGACTAAAATGTTTGTATATACGAGGTAGGGGCTAATATTTTCTAGTCTATCTTCCAATGGTACTAGTCCTTTGGTACCTTAGCACTTGTTTAATCTCAAAACGGTTGCAAGAATAGTGGATAGTTTTGTTTCCAAAATACTCTTAAACTGTCTCTTGTAATTTAATCATTACTAAATTGTATCTTAGAAGACTATATTCGAATTTTGAAAGCAGATCGGTCTGTAGTATGAATAGTAAAACTTCTTGAACTTAATCTCCTTGATAGTAGCCTTGTTGCTCCGAAACTTATGCAATAGGCTGGAGTAAATATCCATGCACTGCCCTGTTCTAGTTCTTGAAGTCGAATTCAAAAAGTTGTCGGTTGATTAACTTTTTGCTTCCTCACCCATGTTTCGCCCAGTCACGCAATTTCATGAATTCCTAGTTACTTCGCTGAAGACCCAAAAACATCTCGTAGCACGTCATGCATTGTTGCTTGTAAAGTGCAGACATTTTGCGCGGATCTTATGCATGTGAAGAAATAATAACCTTGCTACTGTTCCGCCATTTTTAAAGAATTGTCTTGCGGCACTTTCACATCGATACCCACGTAGCTTGCCTTTGATACACTCTCGGCAAACTGTTTTGTGTATTGTTTAATAGTGAAAAACGAGAAGGAAACTTGACCGTGAACACCATTCACGCGCTATTACTAGTGAGGAACTCATGCAAAATATAACATATGGGCTTGAAATTAGTGTTTCTATGTCACTGACACGAATTCGTTTATACAAGGTGGCCGATATTAGTTATACAGGTTATAATTTTCTTATTTTGATAGAATATTTGTTAGCCAGCATGAGATCTTTTCGTTTACCCAAAACTAACATTTTCATAGTCCAGTATTTTCAATTAATAATATTAATCATTTTATTTTAAAAACTAAATTATGTATATATTTATAGCTTCTTAAAATAGTAGAATCCTCTATCCAAAACTGTAAATGCATACTATTTGAATATAAGTAAAGTTAGGGCAAAAAAACTTATCTCAAGTTGCCGTGGAACAATTGCCGAATACATACAAAAAAGCGCTTTTATTACATTTTATTTCAAAATACCCAGTTTTGTGGAAGAGGACGAATGTGTTGTAAAATTGATTAAAATGTTGATTTAATCGTTTTCCCCTTCATTCTTTCTATTTAATTCTATGTTGCTTTTGTGTTTTGTGAAACTTGCAAAGTTGGTTATTCATATAATTTTGAAAGTATGACAGTAATTTATTTAGATATCTATTTACGTACAAAATAGCAGTTTTGTGGCAGTTGTCATTTGATAAGTAATAACATCGCAATATATCAACCTTTTCAACACTTGTAAAAATTCAGCTATCGTAATATTCCGAATATTTTAAATTCAAACTTCTATTTTATAACAATGTAAAAATCTGTCATATACATATAACTTACATTTCCTTGGTAAAGAAGCTTTCGTTGTGTGCATTAGGCAATCGTCTCACGCAACTTAACAAAATTTTCTTTTCAAACTGTAACTTTACCTGCCAAGACGAATAGACGTATTTATGTTTTTAAACAGAGAATTTAATTATCTTCAAAATCTGCAAAAATATACAGTGTTGTATTTGAAATAAAAGTGTTGAATATTACTAACTGAAAGTAATAGGCCATGAGAATTTAATTTTTACCTAAACGTAAAGACCACAGACTAACAAATAACTTTTTTCTTTTCAGTTTTCCAATATTTTCAAAAATAAGAAAGTTAAAACTGATAGATAGCTTCACCTTACACGGCCGTTATTTCATTTCTATCGTTATTGCAATCTAGTTAAGACGGAAACTATATTTCATATATTTGACAAGACTATTAAGTATCACTCAATTTTTTTCTACTTTTGTGGTAAGAATTTCACATTTTAACAACTGATATTGAACTTATAAAGCTTTAGAGGAAAAACTGTCTATCTTTTACACATACTAAACTGTCCTTAGATAATATTTTATGCTGTAATTCCTTTTTCATCATTAGTAGCTTAAACTATACATTTATTTGATGGTCTATTCAAAACAGTAGTCAGTTATTAATAATTATATGATGAATTTAAGAAAATAGTGTTCATTATTTTCACGTATTACATTATTAGGCGGTTTCTATTAGTCTACAAAAGTTGCACTAAAGTACTTTAGAACTGTTCTGAGTGCATTAAATACGTTTCTTTGCACATATGCAGCTGTGCTGTTCTGGAGAGCAAGCTCAAGATTTAAAGCAAGTTAAATATGAAACGTTCTTGTTTATATAATCCTAAACTGAACTATATAATACATCCTTTGTGTTATGTATGTAATCTGACACTAATTATCTAGTGGAAATGCAATTAAAATATATCGAAGGGATTCAGAGCAGTTCCAAACAGAACATTACCAGAATAGACCGACACCGCATGCACGACGATTGGAAAGCGGCTATACTGTTTTATTTAGTGTTAAAATATATTTAGTTGCAGCAAACTGTTTTCACACCACCTTTTTACTTTTTTGCCATCCAAGGGGAGGAAGGAAAATCATGTAACTGTACACACTTATCTCAGTATTTTACCACTTTTTGAAGAAATTCTTGATGTCCTCTTTCCTGAGTGTCTACAGTTGCGTTATCGTAGTTTCCTCGATACCCTGTATTGATTCAAAACGTTTACTTTTCACGACCATTTCGATTTTGGATTTTGAGAAAGAGTGAGAAGTCACATGAGCCAGATCCGAATAAGTCGAATGAGGACGACTATATCGGAAACGTTGCCCTAACAGCCGATGAAACCATTTGTCCATCACTCAAGTGGTTTTCTACGTACATTGTTTCTTAAATGCTCTAATAGAACCTTATGATATTTAGAGTTCATGGTCGTGTTCCTGGATTAACTCAATTAATATCAAAAAACACGCTCAAGCTTTATCTTAATATTAAAGAGCGCGGAGCGCAGTTTTCGCATGGGGAGTGCTGAGCGATTTCCATTGAGAACTCTGAACCTTAATCTTAGAACCTTAACCATAAATCTAAGTCTCATTGCCAGTGATGACATGTTTTAAATAGCTAGTATTTCAAGCGGCACTAACCCGCGACTCTAATAAAATTAACAAACGCTGTTGCTTTTGTGTAACTGTCAAAACGGTGAAACGAATTTTGCGCCCTTTCGCCTCATGTTTAAATCTGTTATTAAAATATTTTAAACGGAACAGTAAAGATGTTCATGTAGACTACTTTTTCAATCATTTCCTCGATTTTAGATATTGAAGAGCGTCCCAATTCCTCCTCGTCGCCAGCCGATTCACAGCCATGTAAATCATTTTCATGGTTATTGTAGCATTACTGTTTAGTGTTTGTTTAACACTTCTTTACAGTTTTAAACAAAATTTCATGTTAAAATGTCATTTTAGATCTATAATTTACTGTACACTGTAAGCGCGTCTTACATTATGACAAACTATAGCAATTATTTACAAACACCCGGTATATAGATAGATGCTCATGGCTGAACATAATGGGTAAAATCCCGTCAACATTTCTGTTTAAAATTACAAGCCCAAATTTTCAAATTATAAATAATTCAGTTGAAAATAATATTTCAAAGTCCTTTTCATTATAAACTCAACAGTAATTGGGATTCCCAGTTAACGCTATAGAAAAAAAACAGCATTTCTTGAAACCTGTACGTCAGCAGCTGTTTGACACGCGTTTACTTTTCTAAAAATTGATATTCACCACCTCCCGACTTTCTTTGTGTTCCAGGAGAAGCTTTTACTAACAGTCAATCGAGGCTAGAGGTTACGAGCGCAAGCACGATTCATTTGGGCGTGACGCTAAATACACGTGAAGCTTAAGAGTAGTGGGGCAGTGTCGAGGTTCATTAAGTTTAAACGAAAGAGCTATGCTAATTGAGTTTTAGCGAATGCCCGAATCATTGGTGGATTCGACATTTTGGTGAAGAGTTGAGGATCGGTTTGGATAGTACAAGCAAGTACGAAATCTTCTTGAACTAAAGGCGACATTGTGTCCTATTTTAAGAAGTCACGAAACTCTTGGACTATAAGTAAGTGACGTTCTTCTAATTTGCCCCTAAGATCCCGTAATTCTGGAAACTTCCTTTTGGGATCCGACAACCACCCCTTTTGTGTGATTAACTCCGCTTGAGCATATATTTTGGATGAAGTTAAGAAATAGACAGTTGAGATAATTCTTTTGTAGACAGTATATATCAGAAATGACGATTAATTCAAGTATTTATTTTAGTTCAGGCCACGATTTAAAGGCCAAATCTCTTGTTAAATTTAGTCTAAGAATAATTAATAGAAATCCAGGATTTCCTAATTTAGTTATAGTTAACAAATTTTTTTTATTTTCCTTTGTTGTCTGTGTTTTTCTTACATATTTTATATTTTTATTATTCTAGTAATTTATTGAGTGCAGACTTTATTACTTTGCAGTTATAAAATCCTTAGAATTAGTAACCATTCTTTCTTCCGGAGAATTGCTAGAATTAAGTAAGAAAAATATCTTAAAGTCTAGCTTGAACTGATTAAAGTATAAACCCAGTGGCGTACGCTCAACATCTACGTAATAGGTATACCATTGTAATTTCGAATTATAGGTTTTGGAAAAGGAGTCTGTTCTCGATTTTTCTTTAACATCTAACCTGACGTCTTTTAACAAAGTGGCGTCCTCAATTACGACTTTCTCCTATTATGACAACTGTAAAACATTCCTGGACATATCCTATTGAATTTAATAGCTAAAGTGGAACCTCCCTTCTTCACTGACTACCGATGCAACCCCGCTAGTTCAGGGAAACAACATCGTATGTACCCTTAGGGGCGCAAAACGTCTTTCCGCTCGTTATAACACTTTGAAGCGCACCTTCTCTTAACCATAGCTCACGAGCGACTGATTACCCCGACAAAGGTGAAATTTGTCACACGTTATTACTAAGGTTTAAGGTTTGATGCGTCGTTTCTCGTATTGGTGTTCCCTGCTTGATTGTACTTTTTGATCTCAGTAGTATATTGCTAAAGTAAATAAAAAGGTGGTTTGATGAGCAAATAAGAAATAAAATATAATAACTTAAAATGGCATCAGATGATCACGTGAAGCACAGTCAAAGCACTTACCTCTACTACATATCATCAAAAATTATCCGTAATCATCAACTAACATATGTAAAGTCTGGTCATTAAATTATCGCCATCGTACTGTTACTGCAAGTGTGAATACTTTTCTTATTTTCTAAACTGTTACACTGCACATCATTGATTTTTCTCTTTAATTTGTCTTTAGTAATATTCACTGATAATCATTGTAATATGAATCTCACATCAGTACCAAATTAACTCAAATACATGTTACAAACTCGAATATTCTTCTTTATTAAAATAAATAAACTATTAGCAAGATTATATTCAACTCAATTTGGATCAAATTCAAACAGAAAATTTCTCTCATATTATTACGATTGATTTTTTGTAGAAATTTCTTTTGGAAGCCGGTCAGAGTTGTTGATCGTAAGTGTATATTTTCCTTGTTCTTTGTATCTACAAACAGTAGCAAGAGGACGTGTTGTAAAAAAAGAGCGTGAGTATTACTCCACGCCGCGGCTATATTGTATTGATGTTTGTTTACGTTATCTAGCAATGCAAATAAAATGTGCAATAACGTCGACGCACGTCAGTCGAATAAGTGGGCGACCTGCTTTTGATTTTCTTTGTTTTCATTAAGGGTGATTTTTCAAAATTTTGTAATTATACCATGTCAAGAAAGTCAAATATATGGGCGGGGGTGTAGTTTAATTTGAATGTTGGAGATTAATTGGATTTGTGGTTATATTATTTTTTTTAATCTATAAATGTCTAGTGAAGAAAGCTTATCCGATATATATATATATATATATATATATATATATATATATATA
>JAHWXV011090369.1:0-17362 GCA_024586415.1 Phrixothrix hirtus
TCGTGATTTTAATCCTTTTTTTTGCAGAATGAATTACTTACGCGGAGCAATACCCGGAACACCTTTGTAACATATATATATATATATATATATATATATACATTACATTACATTACATTACATACTTTTATTACGTAAATAGCAAAAAACGTTTACAATTGGGGTGAAAATACAAATTCGTTAAATATCACAGGACGAGTAAAATTTGCAATACTTGAACTAGCTGAAATTTAGAAATCATAATTGCGCTTGATATCAGTGGTAGTAATAATTTATAGTCGTACGTTTGAGACTTATGGGGAATATAAAATGAACAAGAAACGTCATAAATCTTTGTTGTAAATTAGTGTGGAGTTCAGTGAAAATATCCGCAAATGTGTTGTGTATATTGTTATTATTGTGCTATACATTGTTTATTGTTTTAGTAGTTATTTGTCAGAAAAGCCTTTGTGGTAGATCCCACCATCGAGTGTAAGCTAGGTGGAAATTACTTGACTCTAGAACCGATAAATAGGATGTGCGGGGAGCAGCGGAATTGTAATTGGTCTGAAATAATATGGCTCGTGTAAAACGGTGTATTGTTAAGCTGTTAAGGACTGTTAAGGTCTACTGAGTTGCTTTCACTTTTAAGGCTATCGTTTTGATGCAGGAGTAGTAGAGTAAGGACAAGTTTTGTTGACTAACAGACCGACGCAAAGGGTACTGCGCATGTTTTATTAGAATTTATTAACTCCAGCGCCCTCTTGGTTGTCAAAATAAACATGCCTATTTATACGTGTAGAATGTTAATGATTGTATGTTTTCCTACAAAGTTTAGTCTTCGGCTACGTAAGACAGAAGTATGTCCTTTATCATTTATTGCTGCAGTCGTTATCGATCCAAGACATGCATCCTCGTTGAGGCCCATACCATTAAATGTAAAGCCGGCAAACCAATTGTTTTTCAGGAAATATTATTGCTCAATATTTGCCCCAGCTTCGGCAGTGTTCATTTTTTTAAAAACAAATATTGAATCTCACCACGATTTATCTATGTTACTATTTTACATTTGAGTGCTCCTTCTTCAAGCCTTTCACACTAATTGTTACAAAACAACGAACTTTAGCGTACTTAATAGAATGCGCAACTCAAGGATAGTGTTCATTTATACACCTAAAAATTGCCAAGAATTGAAACTGAAGTCCTATTAAACTACCCTCTTACGTGTAACTTGATGGTTAAAATTGAGTTTAAAGGAAATGTTCATTACAAATTAATTAATTAATTTAATTAACGTGTAATTAACATAAAAAATATTATAGCTTGTTAAATAGTACTTAAAGGTTAAAATATTCTCTTAAATATTTGCATTTTAAATAAAAGCAAGTGTTAAAGTTTCCATTAGTGCATGGCGCCAGTTTGAAAGATTACTCTAAAGAAATTCAGACAGGTACAAATAAAATTTAACAGCCCCAATAAATATTTGAAAATATTGCTAGAAGCCGTGGAAAGTTTAACGTATTCTGTAATAGATGGAAACAGACAAATTTTTAAAACTCTTATACAAGATTGGTTAAAAGGACTTTGCACAAATTTCGTAGTCATAGAAACGAAAAATTATAAAAGATCCTGCACCACCAGAAATCGAGGTCTTTGGGTTCTAGCTTCAATTCAAGTGTTGTAAGACTAGTGCAAGATAAAGCAATTGACTAGTTGATAAATAGTTCTTGGTATCTTAATTACCGATACAAGTCCAGCGGAGACGTCATTTCCAAAAACAGCACCAGACAGTAAAAGTACACGTCCCAAGATCACAGTTCTATTCACTAGATCCATCAAGAAAAGCACGTAATAATCAGAATTTGCGAGCTTGATAAATGTCACATTTACTAACCAAAATTGGACGTCACGTAAGTGAAAATTTATAAACATTATTAAACCAGTAAAGAAAAAAATTTTATTTGTGTTCATTTAAATAATTTTAACAAGACTTTACATTTTATTGTTTTTCGCTAAGTTGCTAATATTACGCCGAAAATCACGTAACAAAGGTTAACGGCCTGATATTAGAAAAATTAATAATCGTTAGTTTTAAAATTTCATTTTTAATGAAAAATTTATTTATATGTATGTATATCGTTCATTTATATTTGATATAATAAATATTTGTTCAAACTCTAATCTGGTTTTGGCTCATGCAAACATAAATATAAGTACGCAAGGTACAGTTAGGATAATCATTTGTAATATTTAGTAAGGTATTCGACCCTTTTAACAAATTGACAGGTTGAAACCGCCTTTAAAATACGAAATTTTATAAATAGTTTAAATACATTGCTGCATTGTTTAAAGTTAACGCACGCTATCCAATTAATTATTATTAACAGATCAAGAGCAACGCAGTAAACTGAAGGGAACTACGAATATTGCTCATTACAAATTAGCGACTGAACTATGTTATAAAAATCAAGAAAGGCATTCAAAATCTAAAATAAGATTAACCATTAACAGTAGATTGATATTTGTCAAACATTATTAAATATTTACAGAACGAAACTAATTTTGAAGAAAATGGTTACTCAGGATACATTGGTACATAAAACGATCTCTAGTACGGGCAAGACGAAGAAGCTGTTCACATCTCAAGACAACAAATTCAGCCTAAAGTAGGTGTATCTGATAAAAACCATATTGAAAATTTACTTTATCGAACACTACTATTACAACTAGGGTTTATTGTAATGTACTTTATGAAGATGATGGTATTATGCGAAAAAGTGTAGAACAAGGGCTTTACACTATACATTTATAGCAAATATGGACACACCTGGCTAGAGTGTTCTTTCTTGCCTATTTAATGTACCTGCTTCAGATTTTTCCTGTTTCTAAAGGTGGAATTCAATAATCACAGTAAAGCAAACTTAAAAGCAACCCTAACCTTTAACTTTGAAATTTTTAAATTAGTGTGATAGCTAAACTTTAGGGATTTATGAGAGAAAAATAAGGGGACTTCCAAGAGTAGTAATAGGTCACCTTATCTTTCACTAATCAATCCTTAAAGATTGGCTATCACAGTAATTTATAAAATTCAAAGTTGGCGGTTAGGGTTTCTCAAGATTGACAGTTTCTTTAGTGTAATTCTTAAATTCCATCCTAAGAAATAAACATTTTTTAAAATAAACATGAACTCAGTTATGCTATCAGTTAGTTCTTTATTACAAAAACGGGAATGAATTATTTTCCGACGGTTTGCAAAGGCTTCCAAATCGCTGATATAAAACAATATTGGCAACTATTTGGTCGAATAATTACTTCAATAATTGTATAATAGTTAAAAATTGTTAATAAGTTTCTGAATAATGTCTACACAAAACGGCCACTTTCTATACATCAACCTCGATCATTATGCAAAAATTGAAACAGAATCAACATTTAGAATAACCGCAATTTCCATTATGATGTAATAATTTTCGGACATTACAAGTTTTTTATAACCTTAACCCTCCTTTGTGGAGAGATTTGCAGTTCTAAATGTAAAACATTCTATAAAAACCTAAGAGCGGCGATGTTTCAAATATTGCATAATTTTTTTATTTATGCAACATTTTTGTAACATAGTCCATTTTGGAAATAAAATCAAACGATTGTAATTTAAATCTTTACAAGACAAATGATTTTATAATTGATAATATTCTCAGATTTAATAAATGTTTCAAAATCAAAATTGAACGTTACAGATCTTTACATGTGGCAAAAAGATAACGTGTTTACACAACTGCCTGACTATCCTGTATAAAGTAGGAAGAAGTATGTAAGTAAATTATTTTAGTATTAAACTTAATTAATAACAGAATAAAATATAACAATTTACATTACGAAAAGCAACACAAATCTGTATCAGATTTGTATTAATTATTTAATTAATAAAAGGATCCAGAGGAATGCAAAATTATTCAAACCGGGAATTTAGTTATAACTAAGGGGAAAAAGAATTTATTCAATTTAGTTGCAACCAAACCGAAATCTATAAATACAAATCTATAAAGCATTAAAGAATAGAGTTAGCTATAACCGTAAGCAAATAAATCGGAGTTGTCCTTTGTTTTACAATTAGCGCAAGAAGATTTAAATTTTAAATAACAATTCGCTAACAATCTAAATACAGTTATCAAGAATTTTTAATATTACAATATTCAACGGTAAATACAAAATATGAAATAAATCAATTTGGTTGACTTGGTAATTGCAGTAACAAAGTAATGAAATAATTATTAAAAGTAATTACATTTTCAACAGTAGTACGTTTCATACTAGGAACTTAGCTTTTCTTTGAAGTAATAAAGTAAGAAAGAATAGAATAAATTAAAGTAATATTTAATAAGACAAATAGAATTTGTTCTTGTAGCTGGACATGACATATCCGAGGAAACAGAACGGTAGCAAATTACAAACACCAGCGCCCAGGAAACTATGCGGCGTTTCAAACGGGATGTTTCAAGCCAAAGAAAAACAACTGGGAGTCCACGTTTGTAGATAATCGTAAAGGTAGCTCCTTGGTACTCAAAGGGTCTGCTAGTAGATTATGCTCCAGTGCTCGGGGCTTCTAAAATACAGAAGGCGACCATACCAACAAGGCGTTTGTCGAATGCCATAATATACGGAAGTACAGACGGAAGCCAATTAAAGAAAGAGAGGAAAAAACTATAAATTCAGAAAAACAAAAATTAATTCCGACACAGAGAAAACAAAGCAACCCCACCCTATTTAAATAAATGGATTTCAAGAAACGGGCGTTATATTAACACAAAAGTTCGTACTAATTCTTTAGCTAAAAACTCATAATAACATGGGTTTTGTACGCCCTTAGAATTAAATTGACAAAGTGCAAGACGAATTTCAGAACCTTGAAGATTTCCTTAAAAGCTGGATATCAGAGAGGACAAGGACGAAAAGAACAAAAAAATGTAATCAACTGATAAATATTAAGTAATAATTAAAATACAGCCGTAACAATATTTTTTATTTTAAATTAAATATTCTAAGACAATAAAGAATTTAAATGTAAAGCGATAATTCGCTATTTCAAAAATTACAGTGACGTTCAGTCAGTGGCGTAACATACAAAAGGCCAAAATATAATACACAATGATAAAAGTTATCAGGAAGTTAAAATTGGACCGTGACAAATGTCTTATTATGCTAATTTAGAGATACATCACATGTAATTTAAAAATAATGTCTACACAGCATTGCACCTATTAACAACTTTAGATATAATTCAATTATGAATTTAAGTATTTACTACAGCTGCGCTAATTTAAAATGAAACCAAGGAATTGCAAACAACAACAAATAATATCAATACCGACAAACTTTTCTGTGATTAAAAGGAACAAAAAGTAAGGGCGAGAACGTTTTCGTGTCGGCAATGACGTTCTTACCTTTGAAGATGAAAGGTTAACGAAGGTATCTCTGAAAAGTTCTCGTAAATTTTAAATTAATGTCTCAACAAGGACCTAGCAGGAATAAAATTGTTGAAAATGTTATGATTCCTCTTCTCCAATTAGCTGGGTGACTGTTCTCACAATTCTGTTTAAAAATATACACCTTGCACTTTATTTATTTCAAATATTAACACTGTCTGTCAGTTCTTCTTGTCTTGCCATTCTTTCATTTTAAATCAAAAACAATATAGTGCTTATTATAAATTGGACGTATTCTATAAAATCAATAAATTGGTATGCCACTGCACGTGGACTAAAACTTGTGCTATATCCATGAAATATTAAACTTATAAATTAAAATACATTTCACTTTGTAATGGACGTTTTCCTAAATTTAAATCACAAACTTATTAATAAAATTTACTAAACAAATAAACAATATTTTTTTTTCAATTTCATATATATTCCGTATAAATTACAAATGGAAATGTAGCATAGGCAATAGTTTTACTTAAATACTTTCCAAAAAGGAATAGTCAAAATTATTATAATTTCAAACCAGGCTTGATGCATTATTTATAAAGTCTAACAGAACACCCACAGTTCACATATGAGAAATGTGTTAATTTTTTCAGTTAATCTTACCAAAAAATGAGAGAATATTTATTTCAAAAACGCATTAAAACTAAATGTTTATTTTATCTAAAAGCAATCTTCTAAAAGCTAATCATGTGATAGAAACAATACCTTTTACAGCTATAATATAAATTTTAACCTTTTTAGAAATTAATGTTGTAGCTTTCGGGTTGAACGAAACATCAATGGAAATATGTTTACAATGCTGCTATAGGAATTATATTTACTAATTATTCGTTTCTTATGCACGAGTAGTTGTAGAAATGGGCTTAATAAAATATACATGTGTATCTCAAGGCGTATGGGCAAGTCAAATGCAACATTATTTTTACCACTGAAACAGATTAATACAAAAAATAATCACACATGTATATTTATGCACCTACTACACTTTATTATTTCCTGTATCAGTTAATTTTAGAGTTAGGTTATTCTGCTGTGCATATTAAGAATACTATAACCGTAACTTAGAATCAATTACATGCATATTGCTAATAACCTAATTCAAAGTTACGTCGTTCTATAGCGCTTCTAGATTGGTATTATAAGCACTTCAATGTGTGCTTTCTCATATTTTACTTAATATTCAACTATCTAAATTTTTAAAAGATTGCAATTAATGCAGTGTCTTGAAATTCAGATCATTCGTTTAAAATCATGTTATGAATGAAATTAAAAAGATATTAACATGTATTCTGGATAAACGTAAACTATCGAAAAGACGATATAACAAACTACAAAGGTAGCACAAGAAGTTCTTTTAATAATACATTAATGTCATTCTAAAACGTAGAGATAAAGGAAAGACTGATTTTTCTGTTTCAATATCTTACAGTGTTTATTATCTTAGTATCACAAATTTCTGATGTAGACAGCTTTATAACATAAAAACCAGGAAAGCAATGGAAAAATAGGGAAAAACTGCTTACAGACATCTAAATTTCTTAAGGAAAAATATGCACGAGAAGTATCAAGAACAAAAACCTGAACCATATTTTCCTCAAAGTTGTTGAAGATTTGCACAAGATATTATTAGCATCAGAATTGTCAAGTGACCTATTTTGAAAATGAATTATCAATTTGATATTCTATCACATAAATGAGTTATTCATTTGTTGTAAGATTGATTGAGCTATGTATCGATGTATCCACGATAGGCAAAAAGAAAATTCACAACTAAAAGGAATCCGACACGGTTGAGAAATAATTCTGATTTAAGTAGTTATCAATTTAAAATACCGAATTCCTGGTTCTTTAAAATGGAAACGAACAATACATGCCGAATCAATGTGATGTTTGGCAAATGAAAATTCTTACTCGGAGTTGAAATACTTCCAAGTTCAGCTAAATTCTAGGAAAATATGACAAATGAGCATAGTACTTGAAGCTATTGGGATAAAAACAACTTTGGCATCCCAAAAGCTGAGATACGAAAAACACAACAGGAAAAATGTTGTAAATAAGATTTCTTGTTCACACCATACCATGAAAAAATAGTATCACGAATTATACCTGGGAAAGTCCTGTGAAGGTAAACTACAAACGGTCTCTTATATTAGACGTAATCAAATTCGGGATTTCCCGAGAAAATATAAAATGGGCAATTTATGAACTGCACGTGTTTATTGGATAAAATAATGATAATACTTCGATGTAAACAGGTTGTAATTAATACCTCAAAGGTATTGATTGCTTGAAAGAGTAAAATACTGCGTTCATCGTGAGATTACTGAAACAATTGCAAAAACTTTAAATTCGGTAATATTCTACAATAAACATGTCAGTGATTATAGGTAAAAATCACGACGAAATGAGCAATTAAGCCGACCTCCTATTTTTGAAAACATCAATATATTTCACTACTCATACCTTTTGTGTAGAATTGAAAATGAAAATCAACATTTTGGTTGCTACATTTCGAATGCTAAAACTAGAGCAGACTCTTACAAACCATAGAGAAATTAAATTAAAGGACCATATAGAAATTATTACCCTAGTGGAAGCAATGCACGCATTCAATGGCATTGAATCTATAGTTGAAAAGTCTGGATTTTCAAGAACCATACAAACATTGCAACACACGAATAATTGATGAGGACATTCTGTATGCTACACTGTAGCCATCTAAATCACATGTACAGAAGATAAAGCAGGTTTATCGTTTAATTTTAAATTAAGAGCTACCAAATAGTGGAAAACTGGTAAAAGGAAAAGTTGATCCATAATGTAAAGCATAGGTTTAGGAAAATACGATCCGTCTGACAATTGCGGCGCTGGGCTTACTATTTGAGCAGAAGCGGTACTTATAAAATTTGTAAATGCACATTCAAAAATGCGGTTTCACTGCTTACGATAGCGACTTACGCAAATGGGTCTCTACAAGCTCAAAAGTAGTAGGTCAGGAAAATTTTCCGTTCAAAGCTTAAACACCTGTTTACAATATTTAAATTATTACAAGGATTGTGTTCCGAAAAAGTAATATATTTGTCACTAGAGAAAGTTGGAAAACGCCGCCGTGGGGTTTATAAATAGGACACAAGTATTTAAAGATTATATTTCAGCATATTAAAGCCTTACCCAATATTAATATTCGTTAACGAAGTGTTCTATTCTATAATCCAAAAATATTAAACGAAGAGAGTGAATAGAGGTTTATTTAATTAATAGCAGTCAATATTTTTCAAGAACATCACAATCTCATTTTTAAGACTTAGTCTTAATAAACCTAAATAATGTGTCAATTTACATATTTAAACTTAATCCAGATGTATTAGTAAGATCTATAAAACTAAATCTACTATTTAGTAATGACATGCCATAGGAACCTGTACGAAGTTGTTTTTTTACTACAAGTACTTATTTTTGAAGTTAAGCAGACATGAAAAATATTGAACTGGGGCATACAGCTCTGAACAAAGCGTATTTCAGATGGAGATGCACTCCAGAAAAACTTTGGCTGTTAAAGGAGATAAGCTGTCTTGTCCAATTAGTTTCACCTACAAACCACATCGTTACCATCATCTGAAGGAAAACCTCTTCTACATCAATTTCTGAATTTAAAATAGCAATGTGGAAAGTTTGGACTAGTAGTAGAGCCAATTTAATCATACCTAATGTTTATGAAGTGGCATCAAAATCTGGATAATTTAGTTTAGGTATAAATATTAATCTATTGATTAGCATTAGTTTCACAAGGATTGTGCATTCTTTTCTTTATTTCCAGATTATATCCGGACTTGTTTGGAATAAATATATTTTCTAAATGTAAGACTTCAAGCATACTATTGCTTAACTCCTGGAGTGTCATTTTCCTCGGGCAGTGGCGGAAACTGCACCATTAAATACAACAGTGACAACAGGAAAGATGTATATAATTTTAGAGTTTGGAAAAACCATGTTCGGCGGTTTCCAGATAGTGTTCACTGATGAATTACGATATCAACTTAGATTTGAGGAATAACGTTGTCTTTAGTCCACAATCAGTTGACATCGCTGAGACACGTAAATCGTTCTAAATACTCTTGGTACGAAAGTGGATACATTGATGAATATCAGATGTAATCGAAAATCCAGTTAATTCTTGTAAAACGGTTTGTGAAACTAAGGAATGTACAAATGTAGTTATTATTCGATGCTCATGGTAAAACACGACTTTATGTTTTCAATACTATTTTAATGACTACCATTACTATTGCAACTTCAAAAGGTAATGCACGTAACGTAGTTATATGTACTGCATCAATATTTGGTGTTATTTTACAACAATAAACCACAGACTATCATAGAATATTAATGAAATAGAAAACAAAATAATTACTTATTTCGATGAAATATCAAATCTGGACAAACTGATTATGTTTTGCTTCCAGTAAATTAAGTACTTACATTTTATAGTCTATCATAAAGATATATTAAGTATATATTATAAAACGCAGAGATTTTATCTAAATAGAGTAGATAGTACTAAGCACTATTACTTGCAACACGTTTTGAATAATTGCTGGGTATAACTCTTCTTTATCAAGTGAACGTAATAATGTTGAAGTCGCATGTGAGGGCATTTTGCACCTATTACATCTGGAATAGCGCAACTTGTTGTACACCTCTTTCAATGTAACGTGCATAAAATATTTTATCGTATACGATTAGTTCAAAAGGAGTTATATATTTTTTATGAATTTCGGCCACCTCCTTTATATACATCTCGAAAATAATTCTTCTTTTATCGTATATTTATTAAGATGTTTTCCTTGGCTCGTCCAGTATTATAATTTCGTGAACTCTGCAGCTCATTTTTAACGCTCTTATTTGAAGCGGTAGTTTACCCTTATATAGGACATAATTTTGCGTCATTATTAATCTCACTTTATAATGAAACTATTTCTAAATTTATTTAATTGGATAAGAGCGTCTTTCCTAGAACTATGAGAAGACAAAAAACCCTCACGAAGACGCAAAAACACTTCAACTCCGTTTTAGTTTTCTTTATAATATTTACTTTTTCCAAAAACATTACATTATATTAGAGGTAGTGAATTCTTACTGAAATGTAGTTACCATAGCGCATTTAGTGTCATTAAAATACTAAGACGATATGCAATACTTAGCAATATTTTAAGCATAAACTAAAAGTTATTCCTTTAATACAACTGGATACAATTGAAAATCAAGTCGTAGAACAGAAATAAAACAAACATTCCTTTAGTTGTCTTTATACGAAGAGACATCGCCTGCTCAATAAACTGAGATACAACGAAATAAATAATTTTTAGTCTAACTAATCAACAGTAAATCAAAAATATACTAGAAGAATAAATTTGCACAACGACCATTTGAAATTTGTTTCTGAATTCATTCTCGATTGCTTCATGCAAGGACTAATTTTCAAAATTTTAAAAACTGCATCTTTTGCTAATGTATCAAACAACGGTAGACATCTATTGTTATGTATGAAACTTTGTGACAATGATATTGGCGTTAATTAGTATTACATTACGTTACATTTGGACATCTCAAAAGCATAAAACTTACATGCCGATCTCAACTATTATAGCAATACCATTTTCAAGATTTAGCGTAACTTAAAATATAGCTTTAGTGTTTATAAATAATAGCAATACGACGCTTATAAACAAAAGTTTAATAAATTCAAACTCAAGAAAGGCTGCAAATGTGTTAGAGCTACAGTTATATTACCAATGACTGTCCTTCTAGTTAGATAAACAATTTATAATTCTAATCGTATGCTGAACTATTAAAATTAGCTACTTTTGAAATAATAATCTTGGCGTGACTAATGCTTGTTTGCGATTGATTCATTACAGACATTGCTGAAAGAGAGCGCCTCCAGCTATTAGACATCCAGGAAATCAGGACGCCAGCGACCAACTCAATAACCTGAATAAGTTGCTTGCAAAAATCCACGGATATTCCGAGCAAAATACGTTGTCTTGTTGCAAGGGGCATCTCCATCATAAGTCTGGAAAGAAGATTTTCAGAGAAATTATGATTTGCTTCACTACCTAATCTCTGAAGAAGAAAAGGAGCTTAGAACGAATGTAGGACTTCAATACCATCTGTCTCTAAAATAGCTAAGTTTCAAAACCATGTTTTTAGGACCTTTTTTCCTAAAATCTCTTAAAAATCATCGCTCCAAGTTTGTTGCAATAGTATATACAAAAATATCTACTAATAAGCGTAAAATGCTAATAAAATGAACTTAAAATAATAATATTAATAATAATAGCGGCTTATAAAACAATACTCTACCTTCTGGAAATTACGTATTTAGTTATTAACTGGGCGACCTTGGAAAAGAAATAGAAGGCGTCCGCACCACACCTAGCTATCAAACTTTCTATACTTTACTTATAAAGTTCTAGTCGAATTTTTGTCACTTGGTAATTCCAGTTTAATTGAATGGTGCAACGGGGCTTTTTCAAATAAAGTGATGTCTCAAAGTAGTTGGCACTCGCATGTAAAATTCATAAATCTTTACGCTTAAGGACAACGTAGTGTACTTCTGTTCTAGATATCGATATCTCGATTATAGTCATCAGGACGTAATGTAACAGCGTATATTGACCATGAAGCTGATAGCAACGCTGTATTGTTCGAATTTTAACTCCTTTCAATATAAGATTTTGGATATAACATGATGCCTCCTGAAGCTATGAATTGTATGGTTCCATATGTCACAATTAGAAGCCTCTGGCTGCCTAGCGACTATGTTGTATTTGTGGGGAAGCATGATGAGCATCAGCGCGGTACGAATATGAATAATAGTAAAATTCAGCTTTCTAAGAGACTCTTTTGATATATTCCAGTTCGTTTTGTTACACTTAGATGGAGCTGGTAGAATTCCGGTCCATGGATGTTAAGATGCAAGCGGCATGGTATAAACACCACGCGCCGTGATAATATAAGTGTTGTAGAATATAATGAGCATATAAATTAATGTCCTCAAGCAATTATTTAGTTTGACAACCTTCAGATTTTATATTCCGGAAATAACTTTTATTCTCCTCGGGACTAGTTTTCATTCAATTGAAAAAATATAATAATGTTAGGAGAAGTCAAGAAGATAATTAATGTTCTGCTTGTTTATTGTAAACTTTGATTGGTATTTTGGTTTCGTGGATGGTCCTTCCTATGCATTCCTCACTCTTTAATACCTACTCAATTATAGCAATCTTATATTGATTTACCACTATTTCAACTTATAGATTATACTAATGTGTTAGAAATTAGTTATAAATTTTATGAAATAGATTATAAAATATTGGAATTTATTATTGCTTACAGAAATATTAACACCGAAAGTTCATTTATCGACCTATTAAGTTTTATACAAATATTACATTATCCTGAAATAGTTTACACTTACCTAGGCCCTAGCCGTTAATTATAAATTGATTTCTTTGAGTAATTAGTACATTTTAACGGCAGGTTCTGTTTATTGAAAATTTACCCGTTATACCAGAACTTCACATCATTGTCGATTGCAACACAATTTTCTCTCGATAACGTCATATAAAACTTTATAAATACTGCATTAGTATTTACCGGTGTGAAGAAGAATCGTGAAGTGTACATACACTTGACATGAATCTAAATAGATGAGAATTGGCGTTTAACGGTAGAATAAAGGTATAAATAAGTATATTGTAAGTTGCGTTCGTTTAAATTTACAATTAGGCTAGGTTATGACTTTACATAATTTTGGTAGATAGTTTAAACACATCTATGAAAATGACGATTGTGCGAATGACATTTATACCATTGTAACCTAACCTTAATTTAATTTGTAAACCCACAAACATCGAACCTATAAATCACTCCGTTTATTTTCGCTGTACGGCAAGGATAAGGTACTAAAACGTACGCTTTTTGTTGATGTGCAAACGTAACTTCTAAAAGAACACTGTAAATTAATTAATAATTTATTGATAAATAAATAATTAATTCTTGTTAAACTTTGTCGATGATTAAATTGAAGGGTTAACTTTCAACCTTTAGGGCTTGAATTTTTAATTGCCATCTTTCACTAGTTCAATTGTGTTTAAAGTACTACCAAAATTGAGTAATGGTGCTAATTTACCCTAATTGAAAATTTAAATGATCAAACGTTGTTATATTGAGACCTAAAATCTAAAAATTCTAAAGCTGTTAAATGAGTGAATTGTGAATTGTAATATGTGGAGGAAAGTTCAGTTATATACATCATTGAACGACGTGTTTTAAAGTTTTCCGATCGAAATCTAAATTTCTAGATACTACGAAATTAACATACGTTAAAAAGAAACAGACATAACCAAAACCAAAATGGGAATAAGAAATATGCAAAAATTATAGAAATAAGCGACAAATAAGTGGAATTATTTTTAGAATATAACAAACCTAATAATGAGAAAGTAATTGCAGGAATTCGAAAAAGAAGAATTGTATGTATGTGAAGTATGTTCTAGACAAGTAGCTTTTAATAACTTGTAACGTAATATTAGCAAATAAAACTTCCAAAAGAATTAGTATGGGTCAAGCTATAATTTTAAATTTTAAAAGAGGTAGGTCTTACATGGTTTTATAATTTACTAAATATTTTAATTTCAATAATGTAAGACAATTAAAAAACGGCTTAGCTAACTAAAGTTAATTAATGAAATCCTGCTGACGTAGTCAGAAAATTAAATGCGCACTCTTTGAAAAAAAAATTTATAATTTCAAGCAAATGGTAGAAAATCTCTCAAACAAATCAATACTTAAATACCGTTTAAAGCAAATAGGCTTTGTAAATACTATTTGATCAAGCTCAGAATTACCAACTGAATGTATAAAGCAACCCTCAATTTATAAAGTGATTCTATGACTCATTAAAGCATATACAGAGTAGAATTTTAAAACTCAACTTATATATTACTCTACCTAAATATCTTTTAAAATAGTATATCTAAGTACCGTATTTGTATTAATTTTAGTTCTAAGGTATATTCCAAGTTTATTTTATTGCCAAGGCTCACGCATGGCGTTAAGATGTTCGTAGCGCGCTTTCATCTCAAAGTGAATAGGATTTTATTAACTGTGGCTGTTAGTAAAATGTTCTAAATATATCAGTCGCAAGTTAAATAATTTAGATGTAGTAGGGCGTGAGTACAAGAGTTCTACCTCACAGTTATTTTAAATATATTGATACATTATTATACGGCACATTTGGTGAAGTATTTAATAAATTTTTATTCGAATAGAAGCAATAAATAAATTCTATGATTCAGATCAGCAATTTAAATGAAATATTAAGTATTTCCTAAGTGAAATATAATTATGTAGTAACAAAATGTATGTAGTATTGATGTTTGGTATATTATATACAGTGTGTTCATAAAATGCTTGGTGATAGCTTAAACACTAATTTCTAGGATCAAAGTAAGGCGATTTAATCCAACTTAGCGTACTCAAAGTTGTTTCGCTAAGCCGGTATTGAATGTCAAAATTCTTTACTTTTAACGGCAGAACGTGTCAACCGGTTTTAATAATTTTTAGTATGATGGGCTTTACTGATAAACTGAAAGGGCAACGCCTGTGAATATTTGTAACTCATTTTTGCGAGGCGCACTGAAAAACAATAATATTTCTAGGCCCATAAATACTAAGAGTGAACTGTGGACAAGAATAGGACATGCTTTGCAAGCAGTAAGGAACAATGTGGCGATATTCCAAAGACTTCAGATTAATTTTTGCGTAGATTCATCCTATGTGTCCAAGAAAATGAAGGTCATTTCGAACATTTGTTATAAATTAAGTGTACTTATAATTCTTCCTAATCATCTGTTCGTGTTTCCTTAATTGTTTCTCATTAAAACTAAGTAGATTGAAATTGTGTTGCCAAAAAGAAGGCACCAGTTTGCATTCAGATTTTAATTTGGATAGTGTGGATAAACCGTACCAGATTACAAAAATTCTCAAGACAAAAGATTTTACTAAAGTGTGTACCTTTGCAGAAAAAAATATGGAATTACTATAGGATTTAACAGGAGACATATCCTTTTTATACCCTTTAAGTTTATCAGTGAAGCCCAAAATTATATCAAATTATGTTTTTTATCCACGAGGAAGACCATACGAAGCATTATAAAATCAGTTGGCGCCTTATATCGCTAAAAGCAAGAAACATTTTGTTTTTCAAATAACTTTGACGATCAATACCGACTTAACGAAGTTACGTTGGGTAGAAGTAGGTCGAGCTAAATCGCGTTATTTTGATCGCAGGCATCTATGGTTAAGCTATAGTCAACCATTTTAGAAACATACTTTATATTCTTCTTCTATATCATATACATACCGAGTGCTGCAAACGTTCAAAACTAAATTCATCATTTAGCTAGATACTTTTTTTTGAAACTACTTGAACATGTCGATTTTATATTCCAATAAGGAATTTGTGTGCACAATAACATAGTTTTTGACTAGTTATGTTCTCTAGCTATAACACCAACTTTTATACATTACAATCTCAATTTTTTAACAGACTTTGATGTACTGGTTCACTGGTTGACTGTTGGTGCAAAAAATTTCGCACTTTACATAGCAACTTTTGAGAAACACACTTGTGAAGTTTAATAACATCAACACTTATTTTTAACAAAAATAACATTTAAAATTAAAAAAGAAACAAATAAAACCATTCATAAAGTTTAACACAAGTATTCAAAATGTCTCCCGTTTACCATTTGACACTACCTTATTTATGTATAAACATTTTACGTTGCACGTTGGATCATTTGTAGGACGATGCTTTGCATTTCCGTTCGAATTCGATGTTTCAAATATTCTATATTGTTAGCACTATTTATGTAAACTATTGATATTGCGTGGTCCTATAAAAAAATCTAACCCGGCGACTCGCAAGTCATTCAATTAGTTCCCATCGTTCTATTCACCTAACAGGTCAGGCAATATCAAGAAATTAGTGCAAGTCTGCCCCAAAATCAAGGGATGTCTAATATTGTTGAAACAAGATGTCCTGATTAGGCAAACTGGGGACTTCATTATTTGGGAAAGACGTTTCTAAGGCTGGAATTAAATGAAACTTGAAAAATTCTAAATACCTGGCAGAAGTCAGGTCGCATTGTAACCCACAGAATCTTCGGTATGTTCAACCCTACACTTGACCACACTAAGTCTACGTACAATGCCTCGGGTAGTTATCAGAATAAGAGTGGAGTCCAGGGTTGTAATAGTAAGTAAGGTTTTCGTTAAAATGGAACGTGGAAAGTCCACGAGCCCTTGTTCGGCTGCGTCAAATTGTAAATGCTAATTATACTCACAAGTCAATTGTTCGATGAATTTTATTTTTACCTAAAACTAATTCATTAATTAAAAGAAACAGGATAGGGATATTTACAAAGGGGGATGATCGTGTGAGGAAAGGATTTCGATTTAAAACGTTTCGTCCACTTTATCGATGACTTAAGTTGTATATTTTATTTGTTCGTCAAACTACAATTTGGTTCTCACTATGAATTCTTTCAACCGCGAATTCCTAATTATAAAGGTTGTTGTACTAGTTTTATAAACATTTATTCTGGCCAGATTATTCTAATTAATACGTAATCACGCAATTAACACAGTATATTATAACTTTTGTATTTATGCAAATGTGTTTCTTAATTCGTAGGAACTATATTTGTTAATTTTTGTAATAACTAACACGCAGTAGTTTTAAAAGTTATTTATTTGCTAACCAAATATTGTTTCAAAATGCATACTATACAGTATATATATATATATATATATATATATATATATAT
>JAHWXV011090575.1:0-10071 GCA_024586415.1 Phrixothrix hirtus
TTTATAAACAGTTTAAATAATACGTTTGCTGCATTGATAAAAATTAACGCACGCTATCCGATTAATTAGTATTAACAGACTCTGAGCAATGCAGTAAACAAAGAATAACCAAAGCTCAACTTTAATGTTTAATTTGCCTAGTTGAATTTCTGTCGAAATTTACGGAGTACCTTTATTGGACACCTAGTACACAGCTCTACATAAAGAAAATCTAAATAAACGGTGACTTTTACGAATAAACCTATACGTTCTTAATAAGTGTTACAACCACGGTAAAAGGTTTGATCAAATTGTTTAAATTAAGCGTGTTAATATAATTTTCACATTTGAAAGAGACCATAAATTGTAATGGATCTAAATGAAATTTGGCGAATTCTTTGATCAACAAAACAATTTAGAAATATTCATGTAACACTAAAGGACACAGTTATGCAAGTTATAGTATTTTTCAATTTTACTCTAATAGTTTTAAAAACTACTGCGCTGTTTACAAGGGAATTTCACATTAAAGCTAATGCAAGTTAAATTTAGTTTGCTTTATTATTTATTCTCTAATCCTTTAGAATATGAAACTAAATTCTATTTATACGACAGAAAAGCAATTTTATAATATTTTGTAATGAATACCACGAGAAAATTTTAAAGGTTATACTTACTTTTGGGAAAATGCTGATGTAAAATTACAATTAAGTAATTGTGTTAAGATTCTGATCCAACATGTTGAAAATTAATGTAAGTTTAATACATGCGTCCACATGATACATAATTTAGTTTGTTTGAGGTATTAAGCAAAATTTCGAGATTTTCTATCAATCATTCACGGCAGTTCCGAAGTCACTGAAAGCCGTTAATCCCTTTTTCTAAGGAGATATCGATCAGGTGAACCACTTGCGTTGACGTGTTGACGGATGTAGGATGTCAAATATGCTAATTAGTAACAGACCCAAGGTCCGATAAGCAAATGTTCTAATCGCCGCTATTACGGCGTAGAAGTTCTTTTTTGTTACGAGTTGCGAGTTTTCGTAAGTCTCCATAGCGATTACAAGATCCAGGTTAATCTTTGGAAATAGAAAGAAGTTATAAGATTTTATTTAGTAAACGAGGTGGGAGGTTCCTATCGTCAAGATCAATAAGCAACAAAACCATTAATGAGCGAACAAACAAATCTCTATCTAAACATGATTGGCGAAATTTTTCTTTAAGTTTTTTTATTTCGCATTGTTTTCATTGACCTAATTCAAATTTTTAAAAATTCAACATTGCATCCTGTATACTGTATACAGTTTGATATTTAAAATTCAAACAAACAATTGCTTCGATTTTGTGTCGGTAGATGACGTACAGCTATTGATTTTTGGCGGTCGGTCATCAATAAAAATCGAAAAGAGGGGTGAATAACCATCACCTAAGATTCAAGTGATAGTATTCTGTTAAATTATTTTTCAATTCAACGAATGTTATTTTAGAATTCGTTTAAGTAATCAATAGCGCTAAAATGACTTTTCTAGACACTTTAAGTGAATATTAAACTAATTAATGATTATTTCGTTAGTACATCTTTTATTCCACGCAAATTTGTACTTCGATTCTCATGTTTGTCTGATTATTTCTTCGAATTATACATATGTGCTATTGAAAAAACAGTATTCATCATACCATCTAACGTTTTGATAACTATTATGTGTCGACTTGTGACCTAACAATGAACTGCCGTAATGAGATTTACTTTAAAATTTAATCGAATTTATCATTCTTGACAATAATCTGTCAATGCACTAAAATTTAAATACGTGAGAAGGAATCCATGACAAAATTTGGGTTGTATGTATGGCTATTTCAAGTTTATTCGTTTAGTTTTCCCCAAAGAACTTATTCGCATGGTAACTGGTTATAATAAAGCATTAAAAAGGTTGCTGAATGTTTTTTATTGTATTACGAACGTTTTCGTTTTTAAATTGACACAACCACCAGACACTTTCGAGAAATAACTGACTCTTACTATTTTTAGATTAAACGCAAAATAGTAAACGGCTCTTTACAAAAATTTTTCGTTTGCAATAAGGGAGCGAAAAGACAAAAACATCTTAAAACTGTCTTAGATTTTACTGTGAAAAGAGTGCTTCTTTTCGTAGAATTAATATTTATTTTAATTAGTATCTGGATGTTGTATGATCTATTTTTTGTCACTTGCATACTAATTTATTTTGTAATATCTTGTATTTTGTAGTTTTAACATGTTTTACGTGTTTTTATGTCCTCACATACTGTAAAAGTAATTTTTTGTAAAGATCCGCTCACTATTTTGCATTTAACCTAAGATTATCAAGAATCAATTAATCCTTGAAACTATTTCTATTGGCTGTGCCAAAGGAATTTTAAATTAAACACTTGTGGTTAATCAAAAAAACTTTTACTACACGCTGGTATTAATAAATATATTTTTATCAAAACATTTTGATTTCGCACCTGTTGATAACGCTTTATAAATTTGTAACGTGCTGGGTCGAAGCATTAAAATATATAACGGGGATGTTTAACCAATATTACAAAAACCTCGGGTTAGCTCTTAAGTCAGAGTTTGGGCCAGGACTGCTCGTTGGATGCTGTATGTACACGATAAAATTATTTACAAAGTTGCTTCCCAGTGTAAATGGGAGCTCACAAACTCTATTATTTATAGTCGCTTGTTACATTTACTTTTGTACGTACTGTATATAATTTTGTACCCAGACTCTGGTATAAATAAGCTCAAATTAACACTTTTGATTTTAATTTAGTTGTAGCTTGTAAGATATGTGCACTTTACTATTACTCTTAGAGCTAGGTGAACCACCTTTCAAAATGTTACTTTTACTTGTATTTAATTATGTAGCACTGGAAATATATTTTACTTGAACTCAGACTATTTCCAATTAATTTAAACTCAAGATAATTACATGCACGTTATTTTAAACGGTATTCGGTTTTGATTTTTATTTATCCTTACATTTGAAACTATTACCATGTACAGTGGTTATATTACCTTCGTAATATAATCATTTATTGTTTGTAAAATTATATATCCAGAAATAAGGCTTTGTAACAGAAAAGTCATCTATTAAACATAATAAATTAAGTTCTACAACATTTCAATTTTATTATAGGTGTGATGACAGATGGGTGATAGCAGTTCCCTTTGTGATTGCTGAATGTAGATGTCGTATTAATGCCCTTTTCTCATTAGTATTTTTGGTCGATATGATTGATTCACCACTCTAATTTACAAAATGGCGTTTACTGACGGTTATCGTACAATGTTGAGTTTTAACTTTATTTTCGCGAGTGAAATTTGGTTTAGGTATCGTTTGGTGTCAAATTATTTATAATTGACCTAGGTTTAATTAGCTAATTAGCGGATCGTGGCCTGACATCCACCGAAGGGTTTCAGTCAGTACGTGGCGGAAGACGTCTTTCCGGTGGGTGACCTTTTCACAGCTGTACGGATAGGATCCGAAGTGGATTCCACACCTCGGTGGATCAAACGAAAATTGTACTTTTGTTCATTAATTGAATTTAAAAATTGGAAATGCAAGTAAATACACTTTGTAATTTGTTTTAACTAAATACGGTGAATCGCTTATAGAGCCTTTCGTTTCTCTTAATTTTAAAATGACACGGCCTGTATTTAGATTGATTGTTATTCTGAATCAAATTTGAAACGTAATAAAAATATTTCGGTTTAGTGCGGTAATTTTAATATTTGCTTTACAAAGGATTAAACCGCCGCTCGGTTTTGGAGTGAATTATCCCCAAAAATTCTCTTTTTAATATTTGAATTCTCAGACGAGATGTTCTACCAGCAAAGGCGGTAAACGTTTTCTGAATTTTGACTTTACGTCGGGTCTTTTATATGAAATTGTTATCTGCAACGTCAAGGAGAAACGGCTTTCTTGTAACTCAACTTGGTTAATTAACATATTCCACAATTAATTAATATACTATCGGATGTGTGATTTAATGCGCTCGAAGCAGTAACAATAATCATTAATGAGACCGCTTCCAATTAATAATAAAAAAATTTATATCGACTTGCATGAATTAACAAAATCAAAAGTTATAAGTAGTATGGTGGTTATCAATACGAACTAATCCTTAACTAAATAATTTACATTTTAATTAAGATCAAGCAATAAAATCAATTTATATGACGTAAAAATTTCCATTAATAGCCGAAACTAACGTATGTTCATCTTATCTGTCCTGTCCATACGTGTTATTTATGCACAGAGTTCAAACCCCTTGACCTACATAGGAAATGCTTTGTTGACTTAGGTCAAAAATCTTGAACGGTTGGCTTAATAGTTCATACAACTTTAAAATATTCCTAATCCTATTATTAGTTAATACAACGGTAATGAAAGTAAATAAATGAATAAATAAATAAATGTTTGCTGAAAGTTTGGTAATTATAAAAATAATAATTAAACGAAATATATATACAGGATGTTTTTTTTAAACTTAAAGAAACGGTTTTAACTAATTTAAATAAATACATACATAAACATCAAGTCTACCCTAAAATTTACTAAACTAAATATGTACAAAGAGAAACTTGAGGTAGTGGCGTAGGTTCATTACAAATTAGTAGTAAAAAATTGGGTAGGATGAAGATGGCAAGCAAGAAATGGAATTTCAGCTCCAACATGAAAGTTATCGCACATCTTTTTATTTAATATTAAAGCTATATGCATTAACATTAAAATACACACACGTTCGTAATTTAATAACTACTGAGAACTAAAAAATGCATTTTCTGGGTAGAATGGCGAACATATTCCAGTAAGATGACTAATTGCCACAAATATTACATAAAAAATCGTGGCAGTTTTCATAAGAAGTACAGTCTGACAACTGCTACAACAAATCCAGTGTTCAATAGAAGATTCAGTAGAAGGTTCCGTGTAGCCTGGGCCACAATTATTGGTACTGCCCTCTTGGGGAAGCCCGGATTCATCTTTTTTTCTTTCCCATTATCTACCAATTTGTTAGATGTTTGGACTTCTTTGTGGAACTGCTTATTTGATTACGATTTTGCTTCATCAATTTATTCTGCGATTTTTTGTTTAACCTTTCCTCATTGTCTTTGAATTGAATTTTGACAACTCATGATAATGCTCGATGACATTTTTTGTGCTTTCACAGCTTTTGGAAATAGTCCAACAGATTAAAGTGGAACTTTTTCATCTGGATCTTTTTTGGTGGGTTCCCGGTATTGCACGACATGTTCTACATCACCTAGAAACAGGTTTTTTTGAAATTTCCCTACTGGTGCATCAACAGCTCAAGGTTTTAAATTATCTGTGCGTTTATCTGTTCATTTGGAATTGTAACATCCGTACACGAAGAGTTTACGAATTAATTAAGAACTCATCATCCGACATATCGTGGTGACTCAACTCGTGTAATTTTGATTCTTTCCGTGATTGTTGTCAAAAATAGTTGAGTGGAAAGGTTGAATTTCACGCTCCCTGTGGCTAGTAATTGCATTATTCATCACTGTAGCGCTGATATAAACTTTATGAAAAATGTGTCCAATATTTTTGTCACATATTGGTTTTCCGGGATTTTTCACAAGGTAGTTGTCATTTTTTGACTTAAGTAAGATTTGGGGCCACATAAACTGCCACATCAAGCGGTTTGATTTTATCGGTAATATGGCGTGTAAACACTAACATTATTAATCCCCTTTCCCTACAGAAATTAATGGAACTTAGGTATATGTGGGATTAATGATTATTTGCCATTAAAAGTGCAGGAATTTCTGATGTTGGATTTGCATATATTGCAAAATGTTGCAAATCCTTGACAAACGTTTCAGTGCATGCCCATCAGGTTTTTTGAGCCCATCCATCTGAACTAAGTGAAGCTCCATATAGTAATTCTTTTTTTTAAATCGTATTCTGTTAACTACAAAATAAGATGCGTATAATTGCCTAAAGCATTTACTGCACATATAACCGTTGTATTCTTCCGCATTCAGCAAAGACAGCCATTACCACACTTCTGGTCCCCAGTTGGACTAAGTACTTTTGGTATCTTGTATGGAATTCATGAAAGCATACTTTGGTCCGCGTTATAATTTTTTCTAGTGTGAACTCGTATTTATTTAAAATTTCTTCAAGATTATTGAAAAACTTTTCTACGAAGGGTTTAGTAAACGTCATCAAACGAGCAATGGAGGTGGCTCCATTGTTTTGCATAAAAGATTGCAACCAATATTTTCCCCCAAGCTTACAAGTTTTATTGAAACGATGAGTAATTTGGTTTTCCTCTGCAAAGTTAATTGCCAGCTTTCTTATTTGCATAGCAGTTGTAAGCGCGTCTAAAATTCCTGTAACATGTCATTTATTTGGGAACACCCTATATATATATATATATATAAACAAATTAATAAAAAAATCAAATGAGTAAACTACCAATATCAATCTGGTATGAAAAATTATAAATAAGGACTTTACAGGTTGCTACGAATATTTTCATAATTATTAACATTTGAACACCTCTGGTTTACGATTGTAAAGACAATCTACATCAGCTTTCTCACGCGAACATGTATGCTTCTATAAATAGATCAACCCCCACCAACACCCCTTTCCCGGCAATCTCAAGGATACAAAATTAGCTAGTTGAGAACAGACTTCTCAAGTGAACGTACTTAATAGTGACGCGTGTCGCTGTTGTTTGGCAATGCCGACCAAGAGTTCATGAAAATACGAACTAACTACCCGTAACGATTTTCGACTACCTAAATCGTGGTGAATTAGGCAAATTGGTGCTTTGTGCGAATCTAAAAAGATTGGGTCAAGTGTTCGTAATCCCCGTTCAAGTTGTTCGCTATAGGACATTTGGGAAGGTACTCCACGTACGCTGTGATCATAAAATACTGCATGTATTGGGTTTTGCTATTAAAAGTCACGAAATTTCACGTAAATACAAGTAAGTGGCAATTTTTCTATCAATAAGTTCTTTACAATTTATAAGCCAGCAAGTTTTACTGGGGGAAGTCTGACTGTCAACCTCTATTTCGTAACGTAATAATCATTCGCTGGGGGAGTTATTACAATAAAGTAGAAGCTAAATAGTTTATTTTTATTATGTGAATGCTTCCAATTTATGAACAAAGATAAATAGTTAATTTAGTTATGTATCGTGATTTTTAGGCCACCTTTAACATGTTATTAATTAAGGTAGCTTTTAATAATCAAATTTGGGGTCCCCCTCTTTATTGCAGCCATAATTAGTAAGTAATTGTTCATTTGATTGTGTTCTGATTGCCTGTATAAACTTATGTCATTTTTATTATAAGCAACTTAGTTAAAAACAGATGCTCTTAATATTTCATGAACCTAAGTAATTTTAGTTATAAAGCATAACGGTACTTACAGGAAAATATTAGACCTAAGTACAAATTGTAAGTTTAACCAAACTTCATTAGGAGAGCTTCTCCAGTGGCTTGCCTGAAGACAACCAGATAAGGTGGTGCCCAAAAATAACGTCTTTTTCCCTGATTTGTGACTCTCGTAAGCCGTCCTGAATTTTAACCTTCATCATTTCAATCAAGCACTGTGAAACCCCGCTGTGCTTCACTGTGGCTACCAGAGCTACAAGCTAATTCACAGTAAACGCCTTTTTACCAACCTTTAGGGGCCCAAAGAGCTATTCGGCCCGTTATGCAGTTTAACCCAAACCCCTGTTATTTATACTGTTAATATCTTTTACAAGTGCATGAGTGTCAATAGCATTAAATATGAACAAGAATTATCCACCATGAACTGGGAGCTCTTCATTGTTTTTCATTTATCTACTCATTTATCTACTCGACGTAACCTCTAAGATTACATAAAGAGATGCGGCGCTATTGCAGAAACTACCATTTTGACCATCGTGAATGGTTGCAATTAGGGCATTTCGGTCATACATACACCTGGCTGATGTTCTTTGATACACTCTAGGTATTGTAAGCAAATAAGAAAATTAAATAGTAGGCATACTAACAGTTATACCGTTTATTAATACTATGGAGGAAGATGACTAATTCGTCAACTTACCCGCGTCATATTACCCCACTAGGTTTGTTTGAAAGAATTTGCAGAAACATTTCTTATAAGTAATACCTTTTCAACCCTCAAGTACGCTACTGCTAAAACACCTGCAGTTTACGATAAGCAATGTTTCATTTTCTGGATATCAACCATTTTCACTAATATACAATTTTCAGATATATACGTGGAAACGCATAATCGTAGATTTCATATCGATTATGTGACCTTGTAAATAGTGCACCGTATAAGTTACTTCTAGTAGTTGTGGTAGATGGGGATGCAGTCCGCTTTTAGAAAAATTTCTTTCAGATCAAAATTAAAGGCAATCGACATCTTACCTCGCTAACCCCTATTTATAATATTTGAACGCATTGTATTTTATCTTAAAATTTAATTTGTCAACAATCTTAATTAATTGTAATTCATTATACGATTTTCTGAAAGTGGATAATTATATTATCTTTGCTAAATACTAGTATTTAATTAGCTTCGAAATTTCCCTTACCACTCAGTAATTTTTTCGTAATTTTGTTATTTTATTGCATTAATTGTCATTTAAAGCAAGCCTTTAGAAATTTTTGTTTGCGCTTGGTTAAGATCTATCTTAAGAACTTGTGAAAACGTAGTATTTAGGAAGATTTTGTTCGGCATTAGGCTGATTTAATTCTTTGTTCTTTTATGCATTTTGCTTGTAGACAGTTTAGTTTCCTTTGTAGAAAACAAAATTTAATTAAAAGCTTTTTACTTGGCGATCCTTTTGATCTAAACTCTTTTTGCTCATGCCTAGCTCAAATACAATTTTTTGTATATTACTTCAAATAACTACTAAATATTAGCCATCATTTCGTTATAAATTACTGTTAACACTTATGCAATCATCGTAACTACGAAATTGTGTATTTTATTATGCACAATGCACCTGTGTAGCGGTTCTCCGTTACGCAGACCTTTTCATTTCAATCGCATTTTTTCGTTATAATTTGTATTTACAAATATACGTGTAAGGCCATACAGTTTCCAACGAATCTAGGACTTTCTATTATTCTTCAATAGTACAAAATGTTAATAACGCTGAATATTTATTTTTGCGATTCTGTTACCTGGTGTAGAACTATTGTTTTCCGTTCACACGGTACAAATGTAACTGAAGTTTAAGATCAGTATTTAAAGATATTTCAGTTACATAATTAAGACAGAACAGAATTACAATATTATTCCTTGAAATAATTTAGTTCTTTTTTAAAATTGCATCTGATATTAGTTAAAATTTTAATAAAGTTAGTACGTATTTCTAATTGCTAGCATTAGAACTATAATAATTTATTCTACCGTTAAAAGACTAGCATGTTTGCCTATTATAATTTTCACTCAGTTATACGTACTTTAATTTAAAATAAACAGACACATCACCACGTTAGATGAGGATTACCTGTCTAAATGTGTTGATCCACGTACTACACGGAAATGTAATATTTAAAAATGAAATGTCTTCATTCATTTATTGCTCTACAATTATATTGAATGCGTTTTAAAAATGCAACTGAAACCAAATAGATGTAATTTTATTACTTTCTCTTACCTATATGAAATATAGTATAGAGAAAGTATTGTTTTCGTCTAAAATTTTCAATGTCAAAATTTTAGTGCAAATACACGTTTTGGGGTCCGCTGAGTCCGAAAATCATGTTGCTAAAAATTGGCCTGTCTGTGTGTGTGAACGGAAACGAAAAATCGTAGATAAACAAAATTTTACATTTAAGTTTGCATCATCCTCGCACGCGACTGCAGCAATTTCATTAGAATACAATAACCGGAAGAGGCACTTTACTCTCGTCATTTTTTGGTTTTTCGAGAATTTCTCGAAATCTTTAACGAGTTTTTTAAAAATTCTACAGGGTGTAAAGTAAATAGCGTTCGTCCTTGTAACAGGTGGTAGCAAATCTAAAATAGAGCAGAAAATGTGGTATAACTTTTTTCGCTATCGCCAACC
>JAHWXV011091910.1:0-12567 GCA_024586415.1 Phrixothrix hirtus
ATATATATATATATATATATATATATATATATATATATATATATATATATAAAATAATATATAATAATGTATACTGGGTCTATTATTAATAGCGTGTAATATTTACAACACATGGTTCTGCATCAGAAACTGAGCAAAAGATTATAGGGCTGTTTTAGCCGCACATGCATGGTTTTTAAGAAATTGTTAATTTAAGCTTTTTAAAATTGGCAACACTGTGTGCTGACGGTAGGTGGAATGTTCTGCTACCTTTTAGCCACCTACGGTTTCTACAGCAACACAATTACTGTTTGGGTTATGGGCTGTAAAATGAAAGTGTAGAATCGTTGAACACATTATTTAATTTAGTACACTTAGTTTTATGTATTATAAAATTATAAGTACCAATGTGTTAGCTGTGCGCTAAATAATATTGATAATAAATATGCAATATCTGGTTAATTAATTGTAAAACAATCTTCAGCTTTCAAGGTAAATTAAAGAATAGAAATTTTGGCAAGGAATTCACAAGTGGCAGAAGGAACTGTGAGTAAATATTTTAAAGTTTTTATATTAATTGTTCGAAAAGGCGGCCTCCAACTACTACACATTTTTTGCATCTGCGTATTATAATTTCTGTCATGTTTTGGAGCATATTATTTGCTTTTATTCTAGCAACCGCGTTATTTATTCGTTGTACAAGTTATTTCTCATTTGCAATCTCTTCTTCATAAACTAACGTTTTTAAACTGCCCCACAAGAACAAATCGGAGCATTACCGTGTGTTATTGCCCCAATGAGCTGGTGTGCTATCCATTTGAAACCACATATTCATCCTTACACCTAATGGCAAGTCTTCTAAGAGGTTTGGTAAATCATTTTCCAACAAATTTACAAAGTTTGTTTGATTTTAGGCGAAATTTGTGGTCCTATAAGCCTGTCACCGATAATTCCAGCCCATAAATTGACACAATATGGTACTTGATGATTAGTTTGATAAACAACATGGGGATTTTCGTTAGCCCATTGGTGCATGTTATGTATATTAAACATATCATTGCGAGTAAATGTTGCTTCGTCAGTCCACAGAACATATCGGGTGAAACCAGGATTGATTGCTTCTTGTCGAAGTAACCATCTGCAGAACCTTACCCTTTGTTGATATTCTTCTGGAATTAATCCTTGGACTCTTTGGTAGTGATATGGGTCCAAACTATTTTCTTGCAATACGCGATGAACGGTTCTGTGGCAAATACCAAACGTTCGTGAAATGGAACGGGTGCTTTGACCAGCTTTGTTTTTGACTTCATTCAAGATATCTTCTTCAATGTGTGGCAATAATACCTGATGTGGACGTTCTCGGTCAATTGATGGAATGGGAGCAACTCGTCCAGTTCCACGTAACCGCTGATCTAGTCTTCGAATTACTTTAATATTTGGGTGACGTCTTTGGGGTTAACGTTCTGCATATAAAGATGCAGCTGCAAATGCATTACTACGAGTTTCCTCAAGGATCAGATACACATCTGCATGTTCAACAAAATTGTACTCTATAATCAAAATTTACTAAACCAAATAACAAAGAAATGCAAAACACAAGAACAATACATTTAAACTAAAATAAAGAAACAAGCGAGATAATAAGCAAACTAACTAAGAATAGGGTAGTAACACGATCAACTTGAAGATTATCAAACACAATGACGTTTTGAAGCAGTAATAATGCCACTAATGTAATTTAGTGATAAGATGATAACATACGTATCTATAACAACCTGCAACAGCATTGCAATATTTCTACAAAGCGCGATCACCACATAATTTTAAGAAATTAAAAAGCTTATTATAACTAAACCAGTGGCATAAAAAGCAAAACTATAAATTATTTGTTTATTTTGTATCTTAATGTATATCTAGATCTTGTTGTTTAATAGTATTGTACAGTAACAAGCAAATTAGAAAATAACTTAGGAATGCCAATACCTCTTCACAGGATGGGTTAAGAACAAATTACTATTAGAGTTTTTTGTTCAGTTTTTGATAAAGAATCGTGTGGTGTAAATATTACTTGCTATTAAGGATACACCCTGTATGTATAATATATAATAAAATATTGTAATAAAATATATATAAAATCGCGTTCCTAAAAATACGTATCTGGAAACTTGAGTTTCGGTTTCCAAGTCGGCTTGCAATTACTTGAACTTTTCAGTGAACTTTATTACTATATAGTATTATTTGATAACTACTTCAGCAGTTTTTGTCTACTTAGCGCTTTGAAGAAATTAAGCTATAGAGCATTTAAGACGGCAAGTAACAAACATTTGAAACAACATTCACTACCCATTGAAAAAGCTGGAGGCTATTTTGAAATCCAATATTAAGGAGATCTTTGCGAAATGAAATGTCAAACGATGATAAAGTAAAACGTTGGTCGAAAGAAAACATATTTTCTAGCTGAATATGTAAATGTATGGCGTGTGCTTTGGACACACTTGATAAATGCAGTAGTTGTAAATAGTCGGAGGCAACATTTGCTGTTAGACGACAAAGAGTTGTATCTGCTAAAATTCTTTGGGGTAATGATCGCTATTACCTAAGAATTTCAAAAAGGTCGTATAAATTCAGGGTCACTACCAAGAATCCCATATAGCATCGTGAAGAGAAAGATAGACTCTTTCATACAAAACTAGATCGTCTCATTTAGATTTTAGAAAAAGGCGTACATCTTGTAAATTTGTTAAGTTTCACGTAGAATAATTATTTTTGTTGTAAATTTATATTTAAAACGGAAAACATGAAACAATAGATTCTTATATCTGGATTTTATGTTTAATCTTACCAGCATGCCCTTGTACAGTGACATTTCGGCACTTCCTATAACATTTGTTGAAGAAAAGCATTTATATTATGTATGGGTCTGCTCTGCAGTGAGCGCCAGGTCATCAGGTGTGATAGTGCCTTTGGATCGCTCTAGGATCTTTCTTATAAGGTTTTGGGAATTACTCACTCTGGCGGCAACTTTACCTGGAATAATGATGTCCGGTCACACTTTTGGTGTGGTACCAACCTTTTATTTAATAAGGCTAGAGTTCGGAGTTACTTATTGATATAAATAAGATTAAACTTTCACAGAAAATTTACTCAAATAAATAAATAAAAGAACTATTCATACGTTTATGTACGGGCGATATTTTAACCAAGTTTTGATAACCTTGATCGCGTGTCAAAACAAAGATGTCTGTAATTGTTATAAGCTACATGCCTTCTTTCTTAACGTTTACTGTGTTTCTCGTGGAGCGATGTTACCCCGCTTTTGTGACGCTAATTAATTATAATTGTGGTCCAGGCGTTTGATTCGATATTTAGGATTTGGAGTAGATTCAACGGCCTGAATACTATTCGGTTCGTACGCGGTGCTCAGAATTACATAAGACTTATTATACTTGCAACTCAAGTCCGGCGTGGCGTTAGTGTTTTAGGTGCTTGGCTACGCACACGTTACACAAGCAACCCCAGAATAGAGATCATCGCGGCGTTCAGCGTTGAACAAGACTCGTTACACCGACAATAACACTCAAGTACGACGCGACGTCGATGTTATTGTCGGTGGGAATATAATTTATTTCAAGGAGTGTCGTAAGGGCTCTTTTTGACGACGTCTTCGGTGTCAGAGTCCGTTGCCGTGCCTTCAGTCGACTGAAACCGTGGACCAGATTTCTATATCCAGCAAGGCGTTATGAATCTCTAAAATTCGACCGGAAACGGAACGCTTTTCTATTCTTAAATCAGTCTATTCATACTTCTGAATGTATTTGTCTTTATTCGGCCAATATTGTTGTTACTTTGTCTTTGTCTATCGGAATTAGTTGCTTCAGTGCACTTCTATGTTTTATATAATCGGTCTGGTTGGCTGTATCATACTTGATAGCATACAATGTAACATACATTTTATATAAAGGAATGTCTTAATATTGCGCAAATTCTTTTAATATTTAATAATTTTACTTTTGTATTTTATTGCTTAATTCTTATATTTGCAGGTTTGTTCGATTCGGTTACTAAATGTTTAAAATAAACATTTGCCTTTATAAGCGAATTAACTTAATAACTTTCCTCGCGAACATTTATTTTACCCTTAAAGACTTTATGTCTTTTAAAATGTTTTTTTCAAAGTGTTTTAAATAAGTGTATTAACTATTACACTCCCGGATTTATAATTTTACCGCGCAGAAGCGTTTTTCTCGTTACCTTATGAAATTTCCGGGAACCTTTGGAATACTAATTAGAGTAAATACATTTTTTGAGGTTTAAAGTATGGGAACTGCTAAAATATAATATGTCTAATTTATATGAGTTTATATCAATATTCTCACAATTCAATTATTTATTGTATTTCTTAAGTATCATAAATATATATTATTTAGAATTATTAGCACAGTTGTCGCTTTAAGTTGAACGTTGATCTATATTAATGTACTGTATTGCTGTAAAAAAATATCCCAGTGTGTCACAGTGTCTAAAACATAAAACATGTTGCAACATCGGTGCGAATTTTGCTGTAGTAAATTTATTTATTTAATTATTGTTATTAATTACACTTTTTATGTAATTATCTTTGACTAATATTATTCTGTTACACGTGAAATTATTATTATTAGACTTTTATAACTTAATTGTTTGATAAATCCAAATTGGGATGGTGTTTCTAAAAAAAAAGGCTGAACGTTGATCTATATCAATGTACTGTATTGCTGTAAAAAATTATCCCGGTGTGTCACAGTGCCTAAAATATATTGCAAAATCGGTGCGAATAATTGAAAAAGTTTGCTGGGAGTAAATTTATTTATTTATTCTAGTGATAACTCCTATATTATATTAAATCTGTTGTTTTGGAGCATATCATTATATTTCATTATTGTTATTAATGACATTTTTAATGTAACTATCTTCTACTAATAGTACTCTATTACATGTGCAATTACTATTAGACTTTTATTATTTAATTGTCTGATAAATCCAAATTGGGATGGTTTTTCTAAATCGGGTCATAATTTATTATCACGTCTTTCGCACACAAAATTTATATTAATTGTTATTTTAATTATTTAGGATTTCATTGTTATCATGTTATAAAACTTCTACCAATAAGAACTTTTTCTTTTAACGGACCTGAAGTTGGCTATGTTGGCAGTTTTGTCATTGATATATCATCGATAGGTTTACAATCTGTTATAATTTCTTCAATTTCGCTCGAAAATCGTATTAAAGTAATTCAAATATATTATGCTACGGGCCAATCTGTGAAAACTACACTTCGTAAAATTCTCAATACTTTTGGTTCTTATGATCGACCATATGAGACTAAAATTAGGAATATAGTGCAAAAGTTTGAGCCCACTAGTTTAGTAGTAAATGTACAAACAACACATACTCGTGCAGGCCATTAAATTGAAAATATTTTTTCGGTAAGTGAAAGTGTTGCAGAGGACGTTCTCACCAACTGGACGTGTTGACAATAACCATATGGCAAATTATGCACCAGGATTTGTTGCAATTAGTACAAGAATTAAAGCCACCGCCACCAAATCATATCCAACGTCGAAAATTCGCTAGTTGGATTGTTGAATGCGGTGCTGGTTTTTCAGAAAAAAATCATCTTTTCAAACAAACCCCATTTCCGTAAAATTATAAAATTTAGGCTGCTGAAAATCTAAGACTATTTATTGAGTAATCAGTACATTCACCTTTTGTCACTCAATCGTGCGCTTTATGGGTAGGATGCACCATTAGACCGTATTTTTTCGAAAATGAAGATAGTGAGGTCGTTACTGTCGATAAGAGCACTACAGAGACAGGATACCTAATTGTTCATGGTTTATTTTTGATGGCATAGTTATTGACGAGCCGTGGTTTCAACAGGACGGCGCTACGTGTTACATAGCTCAATAAGCAATCGATATGCTGGAAATAAAATTTAATGGACGTCTATTTTAGCGAAGAAATAATGTCAAGCGACCTTCGAGATCATACGATCTAACGCCCTTAAACTACTTTTTATGCGGCAATGTGAAGGATAAGGTTTATGAGCATAATACAAATACACAAACAATTGAAGATCGCAAATCCAAAATTCAGCGCGTTATTCATGCGATAGAACTAAAATTACGCACAAATTTTGTTAGAAAGGTCAACATCTGCATATGTAATCGTGGTGGACATCTGCCTGATATCATTTTTCATTCCAAAATGGTAAAGTCTATACAACATATTTCAATAAAAAACAACAGAACTTTCTACACAATGTATGCTTCATTCAACAATAAAAAAAGGACTTTTTATTAGTACAGCCTTTACCGTTTAAGCCATCATATTACTGAATATTTAATTTGTTGTTATCTGATTATTACATTTAATCCTTTTGCCTTTATCCTTATTAGCTTCATTAGCGTAGATATTCTAATTGCATTACTATTATTTTAACCTTCCAATATAATTTAAAATCTATGACTGACGTTAATCTGTAATAATTATAAATTTGATGTAAATTCAGTTTTATTTACCAGTGAAGTACGCAGCTAATTTTTCGAGCGATTTCTAGCATTATTGCACTTTTACACTTCGAAATTAAACAAGCCTTATATTAATTATTTTCACATTTACGCCTTTGGCTATTAAGATAATGCAGATGCTTAATTAATTCATATATTTCGCAATGTTTAATTATTTCTATTTAATCTCCAGCGAGATGACTTTGTCCAGCAATTTTATCGTGTGCCGTTTTTATGATCGAAGTTTTAGAAATTTTGAATATGTAAAACTTTTAGTAGATAATCCTAATAATGGATATCGAAATATAAAAGTATAGTGTTTTTGCTAAAAACATATTTACAATGTATAAAATTGTTTGTCTGAACCCACGGGGAGTAGAATCACATATTGTAGATCTTTATTTGGTTAATTTTGTAAATCTGAACAGATTGCAATTAAATTAATTGAAAGTACACTACTGGTTGGATTTTTGTTAAATGCATGATATAATTAATTAAAAAATTATTTATTCTCAGTTTCCGATTTAAAAGCCGAAAGGTAGGATTGCTTTTCTAGCAATTAAAATACATAAAAACTAATTACTTTGTTGTTGTGATGTTTAGGGTCTTTTGGAATATTGTTTACTTTGATAAATATTTGCTAATTGTACAAACTCTTACTAGTGGAATTCATCAAGAGCAACAAAGCAACTATCATTTTACTTTGTAGCTTTTTCAGCGCTAGGGATCCATCGAAATTAGCTTCCGGGTGGCTAAAGAAGAACCAGGTTGAGTGAGACATATATTATTTATTCTTTTTTTCTTTCTCTTTATTGAGTATATTGATAACGCAAAATATATTTTCAGAATATTGATATGTAAATGAACAGTTTAAATGATTTACTAATTTTGTGACATTAAATACAAACCTTTTTTGCTAATCAACATAGGTTTTTAAATTGGCAATAGATCTATTTACGGTGTTTAATTTATCATTTAGGCTGTTTAAATTACTAAAGAACAACATATTTATTTATATAGTATTCAGGGTGCTTTCTGTTATTGTATTAACCGCTAAGATCTTTTTGTTTTCAGTTTTCGTGATTATGGTATTGATACCATATTGATACCTTTTGAAAGTAGGATAAATTATTTTGCAAATTGAGTTCAACGCCAGATCTCCGACTAGATGAGTCTGGATCTACTTCTACACTAACACGTCTGTTTTTATAATTGTTTTTCCACTGCTCTTATTTGTTATCACCTTCCTTTCTAAAATACCCAATACAGACGCTTTTTATTTCACTTTTACAAATAAGGACTTTGTGTGTCTATATTTACAGCCTGCTGGATTCGATCCATGGCAGCTGATTCCACCTATTCGCTAACTACAATTAAAATCCGAAGCATTTAGTTATTCTTTTGTAAACTCACTTCACAGTATTTTCAGTAATTATATTTGATTTGTAGTTTCACTATCACGTGTCTTATGGTTAAAATTGAATTGTTTTTATTATATGTTTCTTTTATTTATACAAGCAAGTTCTGTCTATTACCAACCAGATAAAGTAATAGCTCTACTTAAAACTTTCTGTGTTTTTGGAAACCTAAAAGCACACTTAGCAGAATACTTGTATACTCAGTTTGTTATTTAGATCTGTCGAGATACAACCTGTAGCATGCCTTAAACAGTTTTATACCTTTATTGACAACAACTTATGATTACAAATTAGAAAAACTAGTATTTTGAGGCTAATTTCCGTGACATTAAAAATATCTTGGGGCCGTTTGGTTGCCTATGTTTATGTTAAGTGACTGCCTGCTGTGGGTAGAATAAAACTGATATCAATAAAAAATTACTAAGAAATATCTAAATTAAATAAAAAATATAATTATTTATAAATTTAGTTACTAGAAATTTGAATAATTGTAAATAAAATCTTTGCAATGACATTTAATTAAAATAAAAGGTTTCCTTAATGTTAAGAAGCTGCTAAAAATATGTGATTTGATTTTAGATTTTTAGATAGAATTGAAATTTAAATCACGTCTCCCATTCAACCGAATTTTCATATTAGAATGGCTAATTAGTCTGAAATATTGAGCGGTTTCTCCTATTGAAGTTTCAATAATTATAATTGCCCCAACATATATTCAACATTAGGGACGAGAATTTAGATGTTAAACAATTATAGTTTACATAGAATACTTTTCAAACGTTTTACCACTTAATTAAATAAAAAAGGTTATATAATATTTAATACATTTGATGAATATTAAAATAGCTAGATAAAGAAGATAATGGTTGCGCTCATATTCTACAAAATATCATTAGTCAAGCTCGATAAACCCCTTGGTACTTGGTGTAACGTACAAATTGAGTTAAGTATTATTTCACCGCTGCTAATTTATAGGATAGAAATATTTCCGGTAAATCCAACCCGGATGCTACGATCTTGTTCATTTCCTTTAGGAATACTTAATTAAATTATTGACTTGTCACTTCTATGAAATAATATTGCCTTTAACGAAATTAGCGGTATCGTTTTTCATTAAAATTATGCAAAATATAATTTGTAGCAAAATTCTATTTAAAATATTCCAATTTGCACCAAGATGAAAATTAATTGGAAAAGTCTGCAGTATCCTTAAAAGACCCAAATATCTTAAACGTTAAAAATAAAATTTGAATATTTTATCATTTTAATGTAACAAAAGAACGTTATAAAATAATAATGGAAAATGAAATTTTCTAAGCTTAAGATAATTTAATTTTCTTGTAAAAGCGCTAATGCAGTTTAAGGTTCCAATTTCCTTTAACCAATGAGAGGCTTTTAAATATTAATACGGCCTCTTAATAATGTCGCTCTTTTCTTTTGTATGTTTTTAAAGCGAACGCCGGTATTATTATAACCGAACACAAAATAATGCCAATTATTTCTCTTCTAATACATGCAATTACATATATGTAATATAAAAACATGAACGATTTAGATTTTTAAATATGAATTATAGAAAAAGTACGTTCTTGGCATAAGGTGTGGGTTGTCTTGGGAGATGAACGCCCTTGCAGTTAACAAGAACTTCTTATACCAAAATGCATTACTAGAACTCTACTATAAAATTACCATGTTGACGTATTTACTAAATAAATGGTGTCGCCAGAAACTTTGTAAGTTTGGAAATGTTTGCTAACCATGCACTAATCGAGAGAATTGAATTAATAAACAAGTGGCAATTTTGTTTTACAATGGTGGAAGCACCCTAATTCTGAATGAGAATAATTAACAAATAGATATTTATGCCAAGATGACATAAATGGCAATTGACCTAAATTATTTCAATAAATTTCATTTTGATATAATATTTAAAATCTTTACTGAGGATCAAGCTTATAAACGTTTTTCAGTACAATGTAAAAATTAGTTTACAGCCGTTTCTTTTCCTATTTTGGGAAAAAACGCATGATAGTATAAAGCGAAAAATCAGCGTGACACCTATTTTAATTTCAAAATTTCATTTTAAAATGTGCATTTAAATTATCTGATGCCCTAATTATGAAATTCATAGAAATATATCCCAAAATTCAAATCCCTTTTGTAGAAGTATTTATAGCCATTTATACACATAAGAATTTATAAATAGACAGTAGGAGAAAGATATTTCAACATATACTAAATCAAAAACAAAAACATTTGTAGTCGTGTTAAACCCTTTATTTAAATACTCTTTAGCCAGTCATTATTTAATTAAAATAATCTATTTAGTAATGCAAGGCGTGCTAAATCCTAGATTAAATTACAACTCTAAGGTTGAAGAAGGAAGCACCCAGATGATGTTAACTGATGCCGTTTGTAAACTTACATGTATTATCGGTGGACGTTAATTTACGCTTCATTGCCTCTTTTCAGTTCCCGACATTTGTTATTCAAACTGAATAAGAAACGCTCGATATAGCGAATATTGATGTATAACAATAATAATAACTAATCACACATACATAATAGCGTATTTATGTATACATAAGGCGTTTTTAAATTAGTTTCAGATACTTAAACTACGTGTTCTCGAACTATCTTGCATCACAAAAAAAAAGAAAAATGTTAGATCTCTTTCATTTAAAAATGAATCAAAAACACGTGCAAAATTGTTCATTAAATATGTTTTCCAACATTAGGGTATATTATGATTAAATAATTAATAGGAACATCGTAAACTACTCATAATATAACTCTGAAAAATTTGAGATATATTGTTTCAGAACTTTTAATACAGCATCACATACAACTTTTGTTTAAGAAGGTTGTACACTAGTAGGTATTGTATTGGTTTTTTAATACGTGCTTAAGAAGGAAACGAATAAGCACAGCTATCTAAATGAAATAGATACTTGTGCCAACGAATAAGCACAGCTATCTAAATGAAATAAATACTTGTGTCATTAATTTTATGACGTCAACACTATACAGTATTACCAAATGCGTTTATAAGTTTAAGACTGGAAAAACAGGTTATGATCTTTATTTGTAAATAAATCTTTGAGCGAACTCATGTTAATTAATTTCATTTATAAAAGTAAAACTATGTACCAGAAATTTGTATTATTGCAATAAAAAACTGAGGATCAATCATAATGGAAATGCTATAAAAGTGTTAATAAAGGCTTTAAGAAATGCATCGTTTTGCACTTGAATAGAGCTGGAAATATTGTTAAATTATTTTCAAAGTGAGTGTTGCGTTGCAAAAATTATGTGAAAGTTGAGCAGAATTTTTGGTCGTAATGAAGCCCTGTTAGTTGATGGTGTAAGCAAAATTGTGTATGAAAACCCAAGAATCTCAATTAGTCATAGAGCACAACAACTGGCAATCAGACGCACTTCTGAGGAGAATATTGCATAACGGCCTTGTGTATTTTCCTACAAGGTGCAGCTTACTCAAGACTTGAAGCAGAATGACAATTTACTTCGTTATCGCTTCTCTGTGTGGGTTTTAAGTGAGTTGGAAAATAACGTCAATTTTCGTTGCAAAATCACCTTTTCAGACAAATCTCATTTCTATCTTGACAGTTATGCCAATAAACAAAACTGCATGATTTTGGGTTTCGAAAAACCATAAGTACTCGTAAAAAAGTCAATACATTCTAAAAAAGCCACTGTTTGGTGTGGGTTTTGGAGTGGTGACAACATTAGTCCCTACTTATTTCGAAATGAAAATGGCAACGAGGTTATGGTAAACGGGGTACGCTATCGAGACATGCCAACTAAGTTTTTGTGGCTGCTATTAGACAACGCAGACTTGGATGAAGTTTGTTTACAGCAGGATAGCGAAACGTGCTAGACCGACCGTGAAGCAATAGATCTTTTCGCACTTAATTCAGTAATTGAGTTGTTACCCGTTTTAGTGACGATCATTGGCTAGCGTGCAGCTGCGATTTAGACCATTCGACTAATATTTATGGTAAAATGTTAAGAAACATTGTTACTTCAACAATTCACAAGAAATTGACGCACTTAGAAAAAATATCTATCGAGGTATTCGTAAAATAGTGCCATAAACAATAGAAAATGTACTGCGAAGTTGGAATACTGCCAAGCTAGCTGCGGCAACCATTTAACTGAAATTGTTTTCCATAAATAAGAGGAAGGCGTACTCTCGTGAATAAAGTAACAATCATTTAAAAATATTCAACACTGTAGTTTTAATAGAACTTGTAAAATGAAACCTAGAGGTGACCCACACTTTGTAAGCAGCTATGGCAAGTTACGATTATTTTGAGTGTTCTTTTAGATTTAATTAAAAATGGTGTAAGGGCAGGAATTTGGTCTAACTATAAATTTCGTTCCATTTATTTCTCACTGTGACTTACGACATTGGCGAGTCGCTGTTAATACTCTCCCGTTCAAAAGAAATGCTCTCAAATTTTGATAAATATAAACATTCATTAACCTATGAATAAACGAAATTTTTAAAATCGGAAAAGGCACAAATATCGAAAAATTTTCCTTGGCCGGGATTTGAACCCAGGATTTTTGGATAGATACTCCAACGTGCTAACCAT
>JAHWXV011092291.1:0-11038 GCA_024586415.1 Phrixothrix hirtus
TCAATGTTTCTTAATTACACTCCCGTATTTGAGAATATCGCGTAAAATGCGTAGAATTAATATGAATTCTTTCTGAATCGCGTTTCGCGTTATTCTTTAGAGTCGTGTAAACGTTACAAGATCATCATGAACAACTTCAAGAGAACTCAATTTGTGCATTGTGAATGATTAAAGATAATTTAAACTACTATGGTGGAGTATTAAAATTTTCTATAGATCAAGAATTACTACAAAGTGTTAAGTCGGTTTATAGGAGATATCTCATTTACTTAGACCCAAGATCCAAGGAAATTAATATATTACATTTATTTTAAGATGAGACATTTGTTTATTTGATTTTTTAATAAAGAAAAATATGTTTACTGTTTTTTACTTATTTTATGTGAATTTTTTAATGCGGTTATAAAATAGTCTTAAAATTCACTTGAAAAAGTCATAAAAATCACTTCAAAAAATCATAAAATCATAACTAAAACCCTTCAAAAATCTATTGGGATCTCTGAAATTATTACTATTAATACTATAAGGGAAAAGGCAGATAAATAAAACTACACTGGTAAGGTTTAATTCTGTATTCAAAAGTTAGCAGAGCTAAATATATTCAACAACTTACTTATTTAAATTCTTAAATAAGTATTTATACATTCATGTGTGGTTTTGTAAATGGAGTGTTTACTTTGTCAGCATTAATGCACTTAGTTTATAAGTTTAAGAATAACATGTTTTATTTAGGCTATTTACTGCACTTCGTTTTTGTTCATCTATAAACTCATATTTATTGTATAATATCAACAATTATGTCACAAACTTTGATTAGGTTTGCAGTACTGATTGGCGTGACAATAGATTGATTCGCTCGGAACGTACGTTTGATGATTTTTTAATACATTTTCACTCGCAGTTTTCATTTTGTTCAGTTATTGTGACCGTTAATGTGTTTGAATAGTTTTAAGTGTTTCGAATTTAGAAAAGAGTGCTACACTTTTATAGAGAGATTGTGGTACTTTAAGAAAATCAACGAGACGACGAGTATAGAAAACTGAAGTGACATTTACTCTACGCGAGTTTTTATTACTTTACATGTACAGTGAGTTACATCCAAAATTATACACCTCACGAAAAAATATAGTTAATTGCTTTAAATTGCTTTTTAATAAGTAAACTACAAAATGATGACAGTAAAATAAAAAAATTCTTATTTATATAAATTTAATATGTACTAATATTACAATCAAAAATGAATTGAAAAAAAATATTTAATACATTAATGAAATAGATCTCAGCCAAAATCGTATAGTTGTCTATGTTTATTAAATATTTTATTTCAATACTTCGTAGGATACCTTTTCCCTTCTTTTACTGCTTTTAATTTTCTTGGCATCGATTGCACAAGTTTTTCAGTGAAAAATGGTTGTCAATTTTTTGCCATTCTTCTAATAACATTTTTACAGTTCGTTCTTTTATTAATAATATGATGTTTTCGAATTTTATCTTCTAAATGGTGCAATAATGTCTATAACGTTTTAGTCTGGAAATTGATCTGTGGTGAATTAAATTTTGGAGACAATTTTTTAGTAAACCTTAAATTATGCTTAAGATCATTATCTGCATAAAGCACAAATGTATCCAAGAGGCCAAATCTTTCAACACTAGTTTTTAAATTTTCTTTTAAAATCTTTAAATATTTCCATGCATTCATTGTGCCCTTTATATTTTTAATGAGATAAAAGTTATTGTTAAATTTCAAAAATAGTTAATAGAGGTGTAAGTGTAGTGCAGTATGTATTAAAACGCGATGAAAATGGATTAATAAACGAATCAAAAGTAACAAACAACAAAGAATTGTTACATACACCGGTGAAAGTAAATTTAACACATTTTATTTTCTGATGGAAAGATAAATGCATGGCTTTAACTCAATCAAGAATTAAATATCAAAGATTTAAAACCTACAGAACAGGCTGGTAGTTTTGTAATCGTATGGGGCTGCATGTAGGCTGCTGAGATACTAAATGAATAAGAAGCAATATTTAACAATTTTAAATAAAAATTTAAAAATCAGTGTTGAAGGATTAAATGGCTTGGATAAATGTTTGTAGATAGTGATCATTAGAATACCTCACGGTTTACCAAAAATTGAGATTTTATAACTGTCCAAAAGTTATTCAGACCTCGGACCAATTTATGCCACTATTAGAAAAAAAAATCGAAAACGTCATAGTAATAGTAATAGTAATTTATTTCCAAAAACGTTTAACATTTTTCGGAAAATAATTAATACATAAGCATTAAAATTTACAAATAAAAACAGTCATTAATAACAACAATATGTTAGTTTATGGATATGAGATAGTACATTCAATATAAGTTAATGTTTTAAAATAAACAGATTATGAAACAGGTATGTAACAAACAGATTAAAAATAATAAATAATTAAAAGGTTTCAAAGAATTCTGTTAAATTGTTAAATGCAAAATCTTGTAGCAAATTTTTTAGTTTCTTCCTGAATTGATTGAGTGACCGCAAGTTTTTAATATCATTTGGAAAAGTGTCAAACATTTTTAAACCTGTATACAGTATTGATTTTTTAAATATTTCGGAGTTTGGTTTCGGCAGTTTTAATCTTTTGTAGTTTCGAGTGTCATAGTTATTTATATCGTTTCGTTTGTTTATTGATGGTAATTGATAAGATATACAAATTAGTTAGAGTTAATATTTTCTTTTCTATAAATAGGTTTCTGCAGCTTTCTTTTGATGTTTTGCCACTCAAAATTCTAAGTGTTCATTTTTGAATTTTAAATACAGGGTCCAGGTAAATAAAATTTGCGTTCCCCCAGAATGTAATAGTGTATCGTTAAATGGACTCAAATAATGCAAAGTAGGATTGCCAACTAGTAGTGGGATTTGCTTCTAGGCCTTAATGGCATAACTTGTAGAAGTTAGTTTTGCTCAGTGAAGTAAAGTGTTGATACTATTTTAAGTTATCATCAATAATAATTCCAAGGAACTTAATATGCTGAACAAATGGTATTGTAGTTTTATTGATATTGACTTTGATATCACTTATTGTACTATCTCTTATACTAAATGACATTAATTTTGTTTTTTGTAAATTTAACACCAATTTATTGTTTATGAACCAATTATTCATTTTGTCTATTTCGTTGATGGTGAGCATTTATAATACAGAAGCATTGCTACTAGCCCATCATATGTTAATATCGTCTGCATAAAGTGTTACATTTCCCGTGGGTATTGTAGGGAAATCATCAATATATATGAAAAAGAGTAGTGGTCCAAGTATACTTCCTTGAGGTAACCCACTTTCAACTGCTCTTTCATTTGATCGAATTTTTATTGTTCCGCTGTTATTATAATTTTTGATTTCGACTAATTGTTTACAGTGTTTTAAGTAAGATTGAATCCATAGGAAAGAATTTCCTCTAAAACCAATTTTTTCTAATTTATTTAACAATATTTCAAAGTTTACGCAATCAAATGCTTTAGACAAATTTCTGATAAGAGCGAACTGAAAAAAATGTTACTAGCAAAATCATAAAAAATTGACAGTAATTTTACTAAAAAATGTGTACAGTAAATCCAGAGAATATTAATAGAAATAAGAGAAGCAAAAGGGATGCCTACAAAGTTCTTAAATAAAATACTTAACGAATATAAACAATTATATGATTTTGGTTAGGAGGTCTATTGCATTAACAAGTTTACTGCCCATTTGGCAGCACAAAACTTTTCCAGGAGCCAACTGCACAAATGATGCTTTTAGTATTTAAAAAGAACGACTTAATTCACTCCAGAAGTTTAACGATGTTTTGATTTTTGTTTTTATATTAGGTGATCATTATGCTTCAAAGCGTGATGGGCACACGGTAACCGTTTTCACTTCTAATAGCCGATCACGTGCAAGAGCGTGATAATCAAGTTGTAGTATTTCAGAAAAAAATATATTTGATACACTTTATTAACAAAATATCTCTAAAGAATCAACGATACACAAAATTAAAATACATTCTAAATATAAAACGTATAGGAAAAAATATGGTTACATTTTATTGTCAAAGTAGGTATCTCAAAAAAACAACAATGATTCTATGATAAACAGAATGAAAGCACTCTCTGAATATAAACCATATTGGGAAAAGTGGTTTCAAGGTATCCCAAACAAAACAATAACAAAATGAAGGTATACTTCAAACAGAACACACGCAAGAGAAATGACAATGTTTCTCATAAAAACACTGGTCTTATGATAAATAAAATGTAAGTCTACTTCTAAATATAAAATGTTCAGAAAAAATAATAAAAATGTGACCTACATATGAATGATTTTGGCACAATCTAAACAGTATCCTGGTGCATTTGGACATGATTTGCAAACGTAGATGGTATCCTTGCATTTCTTTAATTTCTCATAGCATGATTTACGCTGTTTTCTTTTGATTTTCTCTGAATCACTTCGAACATTCCTTTGTGACAAAACATGTTCAGTTTGCTATTGCTCCACTGGTCTTTCAGTATTGTGCTGTTGAAGTAATGCCTTCACTACCGCAATACGAAAGTTGTAGAACAGCATACGTCCGCTTGAATATTTGTTGAATAACTGATAAGCATTGTTCATCATTATTTGCAAAATATGAACAAATATTTTTGTAGGCCAACGTTATGTTTTCCTCTCATAATTGTAGTAGGAAACCATTTGATCATAGCGATCAATGCCTGACATGTATTTATTGTATTGCACAACAGGTCGAGGTTTATTCTTTGTTTCGTCCCTTTTATGAGTTACCTCAATCATAGTATTTTCAAATTCGGTTGAAATGTATGCGACTTCCTTTTTATCTTTCCATTTCCCTATTAAAATCACATCTGAATACTTCCCAATCACCTCACCTTTTCTTAACTTTTTAGATTTAACTTGTTCTGGACAATATTTCCTACATAACCTAAGAGTACCTGTGCAATATGTTTTAACTTCAAGTAACTGCTTTGCCAAGCTGTAACTATTGTAGAAATTATCCATATATACACTATGGCCTGATTTAGTTTCTCGTTTAAGAGATCCATAACAACCTTCTCTGTATGCCCTTTCCTTGTTCCATCGTCCAGTGCTCCCGAATATATTGCAATTTTCAAAACCAATCCTTTTGGATCCGTAAGCATATATAACTTAATCCCGTACTTATGCTTTTTATTTGGGATATACTGACAAAATCGTAACCGTCTCCGCCAAAGAATCATGCTCTCATCCTAACTTAGTTCTTTCCTGGATAATAAATATCACACATTCTCTGATTGGAGTAGCTTATAACAGGTTTTATTTTATATAATCTGTCATCAGGATGCGTTACATCATTGTTTGAGAAATGAAGTGCGCGTAATATAAGTAGAAGGCATTTCTACTAATGTTGTGTAGAACATCCTGTCTCCAGTGTTCCTGGATATGGTTCATTTTTGTGCCCCATTTGTAAAAGTAACCCTATAAACTTCAGCATCTCTTCTTTCGTAACGTCGTTCCATCTTATTATTCGTGCTTGCTCATGTGTTGTATTCAAGAAAAGTTGCACAGCTTATTCATTTGTTTGAGAAACAATCAACTGTAAGAAATCCTCCGAAAACATATGTAAAAAGTAATGAAATGGGTTTTCTGCCATAGGGGGGACTAATAACCTTTCTTGTTTAGAAAAGTCTAAATGCTTCATACTAGATGGGTCATCGCCCCAAGTTATATCCGTAGGATTGTGTAAAGGAATGCCATTCTGTTCATCACTAATGTTATTCTTTAGAAATCCATTTAAATTTTCTTCAATACTATCTTCCACTTCTTCATCTGATGAGTCATTCTCGGGTTTATAATTATCGTCGCTACTTACAACTTCAAACCGTTCGCAATCACTGCTTCCATAAATCTCAACAATTCTGCGTCCGTTAACAATTTTTTCACATCATATTTATCACGTTTTGGTCTTTTACTCCAGAAGGACCTGCTGAAGCACCTTCGTCAACATTCATATTAACTTATTGCATAAAAACTCAACAAATCAGAAACCAAGTCTTGAATAATATATAACAGTACCTTCGCTTAATGCCTACACAAACATATGCAGTGTTCAAAGTCCAACTGAATATACTCGTTTAAGTAAGTATATAATGATAACGCGCTCGCGCGTGATTGGCACTTTGCGAAGAAGCCCGGTCACGCACCTGCGCGTGATGGGCAGCGAACGTGTTAATGTATTTTTCTTCTATGTCAATTTATTTTTAAAACATTAAAATATATTTTCTCTTGAGGTGTACGATTTTGGCTGCAACTCACTGCATATTTTGTAATATTACACATTTCAACCACTTTTATCGAGTTTTATCTGGAACTTTAAATAGCTTTATTTCAGGAACAACCGAACAAAATTTCGGCGATACTTAGAAAGAAAAAACACCAAAGAGGTTCAGAAAAACGAAAAGAACAGCAAGAACAACTAAACAAGCTTTAAGATACAATTAAAAAAGACACCAAAACTTTTTCAGCTCGGGTTTACTCGTAAATCAATGGAAACTCAGCCCCATCAGCTGTGTGCAATAGTTATGTTAAGTGCTGTTTCTCATTTGTTCTATGTTTATATTTGTTTTGGAGGTTTTTTCAAGTGAAAACTATTTTTCTTTTTTACAAACTGAAATACTTTTAATTAAACCAATGATAGCAGTTTTATAAATATAATTGGTATAAATAAAGCTTAGAATAACTGATAAAGCCTTATTCAAACTGATAAAAATTCTTTTTATAAAGTGATAGTGATATTTAAATAATAAAACAGAAACTGTTATATACAGTGTGATCATAAGCTATTAACACTAAACATATTTGTTTATTTACCAATTTCCTCATTTATAGCATAACTAATTATAACAAAATAAAAGACGAATGCAAAAAAATATATATTATCAATGGAATGTGATACATGCAAACAAATAAAAACGGTATTTAAATGTGATGGATGTAAGAAAAATAATTGTAAACAATGTGGAAATCTAACATCTTCTGAAATAAAGGTAGAATTAAATTCAAGACGTATGAAATTTTTCTGCTGACAATGTGAAAAAGGTGAAACACTTATAATACTGCAACAAATTATAGAAAATAAAAAAAAATGACAGAGTAAAGAAATAATAATAATTAATAAGGATGAAATTATTGTCAATAAAAATGAATTGATTATATTGTTAAAATCAGAAATCCAAAGTTAAAAGAAAATACACCTGCAGTTCAAAGAAATGAGTTGAAATACAACGAAGCATTAAAATCACATATTCCAGAAGTATTAGTAGTAAAACCGAAGAAAATACAACAAAGTTCTGTAACCAGAGCAAAAATTGAAGAAAAAGTAAATCCATGTAAACTAGGAGTTAGTGTAGATAAAATAAAATATTAAAGATGGAGGAATAATTATAAGTTGTAATAAACAAGATGCTAAAAATATATCGTCTAATATAATACAACAGATGGAGGGCAAATATGAAGTACAAATACCACAACGTAAAAATCCAAAAATTAAAATTTTAAATGTTGAAAAAAATTAATAGTAGATAAAGAAGATTTAATTGAAAAAATAATATTGCAAAATGGAATTACAACTACTGATATCACTACGTTAAATGAAAATCTTAACTTATTTCGAAAATAAAATAGGAAAAACTAATATTATAATAGAAGTTGATCCTTCCACATACAATTTAATTAAAAAAAAGGATACTTTATCAATAGGTTGGAGATCAAGTAAATATTATGACTATGTGAATATAATACAATGTTTTAACTGTTATAAATTTGGACATATGGCAAAAAATTGTAAAAATACAAAAATGGTATGTTCTAAATGTGCTAGCGAACACAAATTAAAAGAATTCCAAGCTATAGAAGAGAAATGCATAAACTGTAAATATGCGTTAGAAACACTAAAAATTCTAAATATTAATTACCAACATACTGCTTATGATAAAAAATGTGTATAATACCAAAGAATTTATAAAGAGTTATTACAAAAAGTTAATTATTCTGAGTATTATAGACATGATCAATAATAATTACAGAATAAAATATGGATCTCTAACTCATCTCTATCATTAAAACAAAAAAAAACTACAAATTCAATAATACAGATATACAGGTATTATATGTAAACTGTATCACGGGCGCGCTAGGTGTTACGCCCACCAACGGCACTGATGGCCGCTAGCTCTTTGGAGGAGGATGGGTTTCCGATAAAGTACATCAGTGCCATCCGCGCGCTAAATGAAGTCGAGATATACGAAGAGAAAGGGGCGCCACTGCTCCAGATTGCCACTCAAGATGTGGAACTATCCTTGGAACAGATACAAACAGTTTCTTGGCCTTTTATGATTTTACCCCGGGGGGAGGGGGGCTTTTGTTGAGGTCCCAAATATTAATATTAATTTTGGTCGTGATCTAAAGACGGAACCTTAATTCATACATATCGTCTGAAATGCAAATCGTTATCAATTAAATTATTCTACTGTCACAATAAAAGGCTAGCTGAATGACATGACGTATCTATTGATAAAGAAATGGCGTATTTAGTGTACATACAATACAACAGTTTACAAAAACAAGTTACAAATAACTTCTTCGTCCGTTGAATTCGGCCTTATTCAAGAGGTACACGAATGACTACTCAAGCTACTAAATAATAAAACTAGGGTTAATATATGTATTGAGATACAGTCAATGCAAGTATGCATCCACGATATAAACAGAAGGTATGTAGTAATGAGCTCCCTTCGCATGGGAAGGTTTAAGCTGGCCTCTACAAGGTGCTAGCAGCCGGGAGTGGCTTAAATTGACTTCTCGCCGATACGCGTTGACACTTCGCTTACGCCTTTCACGATTTATTGGTTTCTACGTCCGCAGAAGAACATAATACGTTCAAAAATCAGCTTCCAGGGTGGAACGAGCAGGTCAATCCCCAGAGAACCGTTATCCCATCTCTTAGGTCTGGTCTTCCGCCACATTAAATTAAGCGGAGTCCTGAAACTCACCCAAACACTTTACACCAACCACGCGACGAATTCGTATCAATTATAAATGCCGCCGAACTCTATCAGACGTGAAAATTTCATTTCTCTGTCACCTTTACTGTAATTATTAAATTTCTGATCGACACAGACGTGGAAAACGCGTCTATCGTGTTTTAATCCGACAGGAAACTTACTTATTTATTTTCTTTGTTGTCCTGGCAACAACGCCGTTTCCCAAAATAGACGGCGGCAAATTTTAAAAAAACGATTTTTTGCATTGGGCACAGAACGCCAACAGAATCTAACAATTGTAAACGATTTTAGTGTTTGCAAAGTTTATCGAGCCCCACGTTGGTTCGACAACTGTAATGCTACGAAGTTACTGGGTTTGAAAGGCCCCACATTGGTTTGACAACTTGTAACAGTTTTGGGGTTTTCTAACAGTCCATGTTTGTGCGCCAAATTATAATATTTATATATTAGAAAAATACTCTGCAGTTTAGTATTGGGTTCTTTGCTCCGGCGTGCTATGAGATAACTCCGTTTCTACAGGGTACAACCATCAATTTTCCAGAATTTATATTAATCGTTGTATTTAGTTCAACGATGAATATTGCAAGTCAAATATTTTATAAACTTAATTGATTCAAAGCAAAAATTGTTTAACAAAAGAATTCAATTTATTAAAAATAGAAGTATTTTCATTATAAATCAGAATCATTTTCAATTTTCTAACTATTATTTCAAATAACTTAGGGCACTTTACAGACTGGACTGATAAGAGAATCAGCCTTCAAACATATGATCAAAATTCATATGGTAACTTATTCTAAACAAAAAGCAAATAGGTATTTTAACAAATGTAAAATACAATGACCAAATTGATCTCAGTAAAAATCCCACCTTTTTCTTTGACCAACTCTGTATATAAAATAATATGAATTAAAGTGGGTTGTTTTCAGAGATTAAAAACATTAAAAGCTAATCAAAAGTAAAATAATATTCCATAAAATAACGTTTTAATTAACTCACGTTCCATAGTTCAGTTAACGACACGCCACTGGATTGTTCTTTGGGGATTTACCGTTATGCCTCGGAAAACTGCATCATCGTTTTCAAGTTCGGGTACTTCCAGAATTTTACTTTGACTCGTAGATTTTTGCTAATTTTCATTGGACTTTTAAACAATGAAATTTAATAACATATTTTACCTGACAAATAATTCCTTTGTTTCCAGTAACTTTTTGTTATTAGTGCTTTTCTAGATTTCATTAACTATTGGATAATCGCTGTTCATATTTCCACTTAAATATCAAAATTATTTATTTCTTCTCGATTTTGTCACCAAGAAGATTTGTTGATTAACGTTATAAAATGTTGTCAGCTTACCGTTACGATCACAGTAAAAAATACAGAGTAAATTTTTAACTCTAAATAACACTAAAAACAGTTTGTACAGGTCCAACCAATTTAATGTTATATATTAACACGGCTGAATTATAACATCTGAGAGTTGTTTCTACAAATGCCCAGTGTACTTTTCCCTCTTTATAAAGTAACTATAGTAACACTAAATAGAATACAGTTTACACTAATTTTGTAATTGCTTATTCTATTTAGAAAGAACTTATCCTCTACAGGAAGTATATTCTAATAATTTAGAGTTAGTGATATGTTAATTTTAGAGTATATCTACTAATTTTAGAAACATATTGACTCCAAATCGAGTAATTTTATACTCTAATATGTAATTACTCAGAAAAGATAATTAAGATTAGGATAGTTAATTATAATTACCAAGAAAAATAACATTATCTGCCGTTTATTTAGTAGACAATACGTAATTTCTTTTGAATTTCCTTAGATAGTTTTTTGTAATCCCCATCATCTTTTTGTGATAATTTGGGACTGCAAAATAAATCTATTACACTTGCTATGTGAAGTTTTTAACACAAAAAAAAACTCCTACAATAAACTTTAAGTAGTAATTTT
>JAHWXV011092421.1:0-10008 GCA_024586415.1 Phrixothrix hirtus
TTATTGGCAATTGATATTTTTTATTGTAAATACAGTCGCACCAAATAATGCTTAACCTAAAATGTTTAAAGCGAACGTGCCTTGTCAAAGAGTAGTTCATGATGTCCCGACATTTTAACTACATACTTTTAACAACTAAATTGCTTTTGGTAGTTACAATGTACATTTTTGCAAATCATTCTGAGCATTACGTTTTGTTAACCATATGTGACTCTGATAAGACGAGTTCTTTTACACACGTTATTGTAATATTTTTATTAATATGAATTATGATCATCTACCTATTAAATATTATACAGTGGAAACTATCTAAACCAGAATCCCAAGGGACCATGAATTTTTCCGTTTTGCACAGGTTTCCGTTCTAAACAGATTTGCATTATTGTTTAAGTACATACATACATATAAGTGACCTAAAGTGACGCTGCGACGCTAAATAATTTCTTTGGTTTGCATAAGACATTTATTAATTAGCTTTTATCACATTGTACTTTAAATGTTTTATTTTATGTATACATACATGTGCAGTTTCTAAAGTTTTACATTCCACATTTGTGGAATCGTGTTTAAATTAAACTTTTATTATGAACAAAGGCCTCTTTAATGATCTTTCGTAATTATATCAATGGTTTAAGCATTGGTCCTAATATTGGTAAATTTCTAGATCTAGCAGATATAAACCATTCATAAGTAATTTTGTTAATTTCCGTATTTTCAGTTGCGTGGGGTCTGTGTTTTGAACACGAGTTGTGTGGATTAGTAAACCACTGTTCTTTAAACCGAGCCTTGTTTTTCAAAATATCATACATCTGTGCTTTTCCACATATAAATTTAAAGCTGAGTTGCTTAATGCTTAAACTTTAGTTTCGTGTACTTTCATTAGGTTAAATTTTTCTTTAAATGTAAGAGTGTTATATATGCCATTCATTTTTATTAAAAAAAACAAAATTTACTTAAAAATAACAATCTTAAGATGATTGGAAAAATTAAAAACAATTTTTCTATTCGCGAACGTGACGTATTAATTTCAAACACTACGAGAATACTATATCAGTAAATTGCACAATATACGCACATACTTAGGATTGAAAGTGAATATGAATCGTTTCAAGCACTGTTAATTCTGCGTTTTATCAAAATAGTATGAATAAGTCCCTTTTGAAGTTTATTAATAAATTAAAATGTCTCACGGTTAAATTTAATAGACAAATATAATTTTAATTCCTTCCAAAAAATACATACATGTTTATGCATTTTTAAAGCATAGATATTATTTACACTATGTACATGCAGTCATAATTTTCCGTATTCTTCAGGTAAAATTTATTCCATCGGACCTATATTTCCTTTCGGTGTTCGCGTTAAGCAGTTTCCGACTTAGCCTATGTATTTTCCCTATAATTTTCACGGGCCGTACATATTTTCCGGAATAAGCAGGATTCCGGCTTTTTCAGTTTTCGCCTTAGATAGTTTTCACTGTATATTATTTCATTACATTAAATTTTAAGTTGGTTAGGTTATAAATTATTGCATTCTATGTTTTAAAAGTTAGTTGTGTTAATTTTACTCAACTACTCATGGCGCTGTATGTATTTAATAAATAGTACCTATATTTGTGATTCTATAATTATCCATACTTTTGTCACTTTTTGAAATCGTTAAACTTTTAGATCGCTATGATTAAGAACAAAATTCTCATTTACTCACACATTAACTTATATTTCAAATATTTAAATTTGAATATCAATCAACTTATTTGTCTCAATGCAAATTTATTTTGACTGAATGTAATAGAACGGAATTCAAATGTACACTAAATTATATTATACTTGAATTCGACCGAAAGTTTGTAAAGAAATAAAAGGATTAAATCAAATTTATAATTGGATGCATTTGCGCCTAATCATTTATTCAAAATTTATCAAATTAAGTTGTTAATATAACTGTAAATAAAATCAAAATAAAAAAGATTCAAACAACTTATGATACTAAAATAAATTTTCTTAATTATGAAATCATTTAAAACTTAGAGTTAGATCTAATGCCCAAACCTATATTTTCTGGATTCGTGTTTAAATGTGAACAAAAAAATTTTCAGACATATATCCAGTAAATTTAGCTTAAAGGTTTACCATAAAAGCAATATGAATAACTTCCCTGCATTTAAGATTATAATGAATTGATCAACACTTACTTTGGAGTGTCTATATTTCCCTAAACTGTACGTCTGCAGCGTTTCTTTCACGTTCTCAAACTTCTCCAAATTAATTATATTTGTAGTGCACGTATGAAGTACAAACGCACCCACTGATGTTCAATATTTGCACACGTATTAATTAATTAGTTCGGCCATGGGTTTATTATATAAAATTTGCTAGATTTGTAGATTTAATTAAATTTTCTATTCTAAAAAATGTCTTCCACTAAACCTATAGTATTATCTTAGCCATTTTTTTAAATTTCTTTTAATGTTTAAAATGAACCTCTTGTTGATTGATGTATTTGTCACTTAATTAATCTACATCACCTTGCCATGACAATATTCTAACTTCACTATATTGTTTACTTCAAGTTTTTTTAATGCTTAAATTGTTATGTTCACATTGTAGTTACATTTTAGACTTCTAAGTAAAACTTACCATTTAAGTGAGTTAAGTCACCGAAATTTGCCAAAAAGTGACTTCCTTATATAGAAATTTCTTGCGTGGTCAGCAATTTTCTTGGAACACGCATTTATTATGTACAAAATTGGAGAGGATCTATTGTTCAACTTCTTATCAGATTCCTGGAGGTCTGGAATTTAAGTTGTTTGAACAATTATGTATGAGAGGTTTCAAATTGAGAGTTCTTGTAATTTGAAGAACATTTCCAAAATTAATTGTGAAATTATACTTTTATTCCAATAGGATATGTCCTGGCAAATTTTTTTTGTCCTAAAATACATGTTATGTGTTTCTGTTGTTCTAGGCACCAAGTCTATTATCCAGAAAATTGAAGTTAAACTGTAGTACTAGCTACCAACAAGCATTCTATCCTGAAACTTTCTATTAAAAGTTCATTTTAGCACAAAATCTTACATTCACAATAGCGCACGTATAATTTTTAGACTATTTACACAACTAACTCTAACTTTTGCAAATCTTTTATGAGTAAAATTTAACTTTGCGTCTTTAACATCAAATTTCCAAACCTTCTAAATAATAATTATTCTGTTTAAACTTTATAAAAGGTTCATTTACACTTACAACATGTTTAATGGTATTTGTTTACAGCTTCATGCTCTAATCTGTTTTATTTTCTTATATTAAATATTTTATTTATCGTAAATGTCTTAAGGTGCCAGATCTTAATTTATAACTATTCTAAACATGATATTGTTTGAGTTCCTAAATGTTTTAACTATATTGAATTTTGTGCAAATTTATAATTTACGTTTACATTCAAAAATCCTCGTAAACTTTGGAGAAATTGAGCTTCCGCAGTATTATGATTTTACTCGCCTGGCGTGATATTTGAAATATAACTATGGACATTACAATATATGATATACACATATTAGTCTATTGGACACTATCTAGCACGAAATCTTGATTCATATATTGAACGATTTGTATTTAAATTTCAGAGATGCCAGAAAATCGGAAGTCTTTACCGGAATTAAACTACAGGACAAAATATTGCCAGAAATTGAAGTTGTGAAAGGCGTAGGTCAGAGTTGTGTGCCATCCAAATAATGATCTAGCCTTGATTCTGTTACTATAGTTGAAGAAGCAATTTAAGATTGCGACAAAGGAAATGTAAGCGGTATGAAGGCGATAACGTACGATTAAATGATAGAAGCCAGATTCATTTCGAAGAATATTAGTCACCATCGCACCACCATACAAAAATGTCTAGAATAAGGTTTTACAATAAATAAAGAAATAGTAAAGGGCTAGAAAATGTCAGATCAATTAAATAACTAAGTTTCACAGTGAGTGAGCAATACAAGTAGCTTATCCAAAACGTTAAAAAAGTCTTTTACTACAAAAACAAATTGAAACCTTAGAATTCGATTAATCAAGCAATATATTTTTAACTTTTCTTTATAGTTCTAAGTGATAAACCATTAATACTGTAGAAATAAGAAAAATAAACGTAATTTAAGAGTTCAATGTAATAAAATTATACGAAAATTATACCATTAACTTACGAAAATTAGAATATTTTGAAGAAACCTCTGCTGCTTTGTATCGGGCAGCAGTTAAGAAGATAAGCGCAAATGTTTGCCAATCTAAATTACGGTAGCCAGTTGGCGAAGAAAGAGAAACAATTTAAGTAGTCTATGTTAACCTACTAATTTAATTACATTAAGTTAAACCTCGAATTTTGTATCGCGAATGTAGACGTTAATTAAAATATAATTCGGTAATGACACTGAACATTTGATCGTAAGTTAAATATGGAGTGTTAATAAAATTATATCTTGTACCGTATTACCTTTGTTCAATAGATATTATTCTGTAATTGTGTGATTTAATTTACGATCGCTGACATTATGAGCGAATCTGTTTAATCGGGGAGACTTTAGTGTAATGAGAAGTCAATAGATCATAGATAGATTTATTTCGTACATAATGCATATTGGAGATTTGTAACGTTTCATTGTTACATGCATATTTGTATATACATCAGTAACTTAATTGGTTTTAGTTTATTTAATTTAACAGTGAAATTTCAATTTATATATTTATTTATATTTAGTTGTAATATTTTTCAGAAAATGGCAACATTTCAATTTCAACTAAACAGACAGTGGTGTAAATTTATCAACATATTAGATTAATACGAATGACAAAATGTAGCCTATTACCCTGTTCTTATAAGGAGATATTAGTTACGTCAGTTAGCTCTGTGACTCTACCGGAGAGTGCATTAGATCTGTACTTAAATAAGATTGCAGTTTAGGAGATCAGACAATGAATACGTGAGATAGAAAAGAACTATATAGTGAAATAGGGACCGTTCGATAATATTTGTTTCTGAGGATAATATAAATGAGCACACTTGAAAAAAACAAACAGGTTGTAATCAGAATTTAATAATAACAAGTAATTATTAAAAAAAACAAATCAATAACAAAGTTTAAGAAAACGAAATAAATCTTGTTTCATAATACATTTTATATGAAATGACTTAAATTATACAAAATAAATACTTAGTCAGAGTTTCAATTTATTAATTTCCATGTAATTTTACCGTCCGATATCCATTTCAACTACATGTAGAATTTGATCTAGAATCCGCTGTTCTAACAAGGAATTCTGGGACGTTGAATGCTAGAAAAATACACATACAAAGTAATATGTTTATAAAAACTTGATAATTAAGTAATAGGTAAAATAAACAAGAAGCTATATTATTGAATAGGGTTGTGACCTATTTTGAAAAGTTACAATTAATTGTTTATACAAAAATACAATAAAATAAATGTAATTAATTAATTATCCACAAAGAAATGACGCAATTTAAATTTGGCAATGATGAATTAGTATTTCTTTTTAAAATATAAGGTTACTATAATACTGAATTGATCAAACCTTATTTCATCAAAGGAAAAATGTCTAGTATTCCTTCATATTTTCGTGGTTACAAATAGACTTGAACAATATCATAGAGTAAGCAATGCCATGCATAAGAAGTAAAATGAATTACCCTTTTTTTATTACCTTGAAGGTTCTTGGCCATATTTCACGATGTAACAATGTTGGCTAGCTTTCACCGTGTGCACTAGAACTAATAGAATCAAACCCAATATAAAACAGTTAATGCACAATTAAATATGGACATTGCAATTGCTTCTTTGAATTAAGGGAATTCTTCCTGATTGAAAATCAAACACAAGAACAAAGAAAAATTAACTAAGTTTATAATTACCAAAGTAAAATGGTCGAATTCCGAATTTTTGCAATCATGTATTATTTTTGAATCTATTTAGTTCTTTTATAATCTATATAACTATTTCGTTTTAATTGTAAATGATTATATACTACATTAACTAATTTAATTTTTACACAATAATTTTTATTATAATTTATTTAATAAAGCATTCGTTAACAAACTACTAAACACAACATGTGGATTGCAAACCCAGGAAAAGGCAGACTTCCCGATCCTTTTTCGAATCTCTTAAAAGAATGTCATGCACATTAGTCAAACATGTTGCTAAATTTACAACGTTGTCATTTTTATTTTTGAAATTGAAGTATTGCGACTTTTCTGAAAAAAACTACAACCGAATAGAAATGAATATAAGAATTCCAATTTCATTGTTATGTTAAATAAACTAAAAGCAATTGAATTACTGAAGTATATAGAAATATACATGTAATGATATAACGTTACAGATTCAGGCATCTGGATTAGTACAGCTTTCATTGCAACAGTTGAGCTATGGTGTTGCAGTTCTTCAAGAAAACTAGTGTGTTCTTCCAAATTGTGGTTTTCCAATATTTAATAATTATCGCTTATCACGAATAAGCAACATCGCTCCACTGACCTTACTCGTTGTATCAGTTTTCTGAAAATTAATTGTATTTGGTTTCAATGGACTGCGTGATGTTTAACCTTTTCAACACATTTTGTTCTATATTTAATAGTTTTACGTTAATAAATTAGAATTAACACAATTCAATCGTTAGGTTGCCATAAATAACGTATTTTTCTAATATACATACTAAATATTTTAAAAGTAAATTTAATATAGTACAACTAAGTATTAGAGAGTAAGCCAAGCACACCCCATTTCAAAATTGATTGCTTTATACAAATTAAACTAGTTATAAAGGAAATTATTAGAGAACTACTATGCATACATTATCCCCCTTTACTAAATCTAATCATTACCAGTAATACTATACTTTACAGTGGTAATTTATAGTATTATGTGCATCAATTTACAAGTTTCACAAAAAAGCATGTTAATATCTGACAATATAAATAAAATGAAACGTATTCACATTGACATCACGAGCTAATATGCCTTTTATCTGGCACATACTGTTCTATCGTCATTAGACTGTATAATGATAATATTTACTTGTGGTGCCTAGATCGAGTACCTTTTAATATAGATAACCAAGTTGTATCCATTTACAATTAAATGATGATATTTATTCAGTAAGATACAACTTACTTCCATATTATAATATATATACATTATGTATGTATATATAAAATATCTGCAGTTAGATAATTACCGTTAAAACTTGTCTTTCAAGTAATTATCCCAAATTGTTGAAATAACTTAATTATAAAATCGACTCTACCGTCTAATTAGGTCAGGCTTAATACAATATTCAAACTAGATTTTTACATGCACTTTTATATAAAAGAATCAATAAATAATGTACTTCATTAAGAAGCGTAGGAAACTTCAGCGAAAAGTTTTAATTCTAAATGTCAAATTAACCGAGTTGAAAGTTATTGTCAGTTAAAAACGATATGGTTGTTGGATAGTAAATACTAATTTTAAAACCCAAGTTTTTATATACTGTAATGGACCAAAAACAGGGCGTGTAAGGGTTTAACTGCGATTTAAATTCGCTTCCCCCTTATAAATAAAAGCACGCACCATAACTAACGCCTCTTGATCTATAAATTTAAAACAAAATCATGTAAATAAGATGTACGCGTATTATTAGGTATTAATTGTGAGGCGCAACTATTAGAGCATTTAACCGTTTTAAAAGTTAAGTAATGTTTCTGACTCGAGTGCTGTTTGCTGTCTATTTGCTGCGATTTGAACTATTTTAATTAATGGTAATTAATTTCTGTTACGGTCTTTCTCAAAAGAATAATGATTTGCTATATTGTTAAGCAAGAAAACTTCATAATGTTTCAGCGACGGAATCTAGTGTTTAGTTATCACTAGACCTAATTTTAATTACCTTATACTGTTTACTGGTTTTACTCTCGTAAGTAATAGATTTTCTTCAATTGTTTACTAGTGAAATAGCCTCTGTTGATTTTTGGGACTACCTGGGGCATTGTAATATTTGCAACTTACTCAAATAATCGATGTCTTTTAATTAAGATGGGCTAGTTCCTATTTTTACCAATAATACTTGTGTATTAATTGTACTGCATTCTTTAGATTAGACATAGAAACGATTTGTTGTCTAATATGCACAGCGCTTTCAATAACATCTTGGCTATTTTGAGTATTTTTAGAACTTAATTTTCAATTTTTAAGTTCATCCAATTAAATTAAATTTTTCGTTGTTAGGCAGTTTCTCACGCCACTCATAGTTCATTTTGTGCAAGACCTCTTTATATCTTTCTTACTCATAAACACTAAGAGTTTTTAATGGTATTTGAATGAAAATTATAAGGATGCGATTTATTGCAGTTTTTAACATTTCATGTGAGGTTACTTTTATTTTAATCACGTATTTGTCTACGTTATATCACAGTTCAGGCTGATGCTTGAATTTTGTTTCCCTGTTATAATTTTAAATTCTGCTTGCTATTATTATTTAGAATGATTACCTATTTTATTGTAACAATTTATGCCGCCATTTATTTTACCTGTTAATCTTTATCTTGTTGGTACTTCATTACCTCTAATTTAATGTGCTTCGACAATACTTAATACTAACAGAACAATGTTCCAACATTCTTGTAACATAGAGGTTAGCATAATTTATTTATCATAATTTACTTTTACTACCAGAAACTTTATATATTCTGAAACTAAATATATAAATTATTCAAACAAGCAATTAAAAAGGAACAAGCAATTTAGAATTGCAGCAGTTGGTTAATATAAATAAATGCTAAAACCAAAATTTAAATCAAATTTTTAGGCATGTTCTCTTATTCACGCAGAACTGGATTGGTCGAATGACCATTACATTTGTAATATTTATTCAGTTAATTAAAATTTTAGTTAAACTGAAATTCTACATAACCCTGCTAATTTCCTAAATTGAGAATAGCTTTTTATACACTCAATAATTTTATTCATAGATTATGCAAACCGCTTTATAAATTCAGTATAATAGGCTGATATTGAAAGGGTTTTCAGTTTCTTTGTTCTATGTTGACTGTGTCAACATGTCTATTATATTACATAATATGTATTATTCAGAGCTCGTTTACAATTATTTAAATGAACCTGATATTTATAATCCTAACAGATTATAAAAATACAATAAGTATGTAATTTTAAATAGGAACTTCATCACCCTAGTATCGATCGTTTTATGAGCAAAATTCTCATCAATATCTGTAACTCGTTCTATTTCTTAACTAAAGTAAATTAAATCTCTCCTTTTACATAAATTAGCTTTTAAGATTCTTTTTGTGCCACCAAAACGATTATAGACTATTGAACATTATAACATTTGTTGAAAATAATAAACTGGACATTTCCTTCATTGCGCGGCTAATCGAAAATTTGCTTACTATTCTAAGTTCAGCGATTGTTATCAATTATTTTGTGTAGTATGCTTAATTTTTAAATATTAATAAGCCTTTTCGTATTTATCGTGCAGTGGCAGTTTATATCAAATAAAAGTGATAGGTTTTGACGTTGAAGTTGAAGTTGACGATTTTTATTTCAAGATGTTTAACAAGCCGATTTTTGTAAGTCACCGGAGTTTTGTTTAATTTGATGTGCTCAAGATGAAATAGCCCCAGATTACTTCTAATTCTATTATTTTTTTAAACGTAAATTTATATAGAAGTGCGAAACTTACCGACTGCAGCAACTATTCAATTTTTGTTCTTAATTTGTTCGTAGCGACAACTGTAGATTATTTTCTGCAGTCCATTATTGTAGCTCAAAATAGAATAAATCAATAACCAAACTAGGAAGTACTTAATAGTGCATACATGAGTAGAGATTGATAGTCGGTTCTGGGACCCCATTTTTACTCCTCTGACCTTGAAACCGGTTTTAATGACCCCCCGCGGCATAATTGGTTTTTAATGACCCGCCTGCGGCAAACATATATACAGGGTGCG
>JAHWXV011093058.1:0-12153 GCA_024586415.1 Phrixothrix hirtus
ATATATATATATATATAATTAATTATTTTAATTATTAAATGCTTCCCGCACTTCGCGAATTCTTAAAGTCTTTTACATTGTCCTTTTAATTAAGCTAATAATAACACTGCAACATTAAAACTCGGGAAAAGCTGTATCGGTTTTTATAATCGCAATTTTGATGTTATGAGGGTACTTTTACACTTGTAGGGTTGAATATGTATTGGGTCGAAGTATTGTCTTGAAAATCTTAACTTTCATTTTTATTACGCCCGGTGATTTAAGTGCGTTAGCAACAATTGTACTTTTACTAGTAAAGCATTAGGGCCCTACTCTTACAAATTTTGGAATAACAATGCCGAAACACTTTCCAATAGTTTTCTGAATGTACCTACTTAAAATTCCAAAACTAACTAACTCTAAAACTACAACATTATTATTAGGAAAACTTGCTTTCCTGAAATATGTCATTCGTTTTTCATAGGCATCTTGGCTTTTTGAACTCTGTGCAATACGACAATAAACGATGACTATTCAATACATCGAAAGAAAGCAAATATGTCAATAGGTCGACGTTAACTCTCCATTATTTAAGGAAGGGGAATGTCTACAAATATTATTCGATTGCTTGGCTACCATCTAGAAATGTATTTCCTTTAAGATAAATGAACTTTAATTATAACTTCTTCTTGTTTAAAATTTGAAGTTGAAATAATTTATTACCTTACATTTATTATATTAATGTATTATAACGATATGCCTGTGGCCTCTTTATGTGTCAAAATTCAAGTAACTTTATCAATATAATGATTTCCGCCCTGTATATGTTTTATTTTTATTTCTTACTAAACTTTATTAATATGTGCGTGTCAATGTACTTGCAGTTTTATATATTATAATTGATATAAAATAAAAATTATAATAAACATTTTTTATTAGTTATTTAAAGAGAATTTTATATTTTGTAAAGTTATAATTATATTTGGATCTCATTTTAATAAAGACCTACATATGTATGTAATATCTAGAAAATAAATCTTGAATTTTTATTTATAACATTTTAAAGTTAATTAAACGAAGGTATAATATTACATTTTAAATAAGCAAAAAATTGGCAAACACCGTAAAACCCCAAATCGCTGGCGTAAATTAATTCAACAATCCAACATCCCCTTTAAACTAAGGGCTTATTTTAGTTCATTGTCAGGTTTCATAAATACAGCACAATGCAGTATCGTGTCTGGGTCAAGTAATCGATATTTTCAATACCTCTTGGTTAATAAGCCTAGTTCTGTATGATTCTAAATTGGATTGGTTGAATGCGGTTCCTTTACGTATGCTGTTGTGTAATTTTAATTTAACGCTTGAACAAAATTAATGCTAAAATATTAAGCTTATTAGCGGATTAAACTTTTCATTTCTGATCTTGTACGTTGTGACAAAAATGTTTCTTTCAAATTGTGTATTAGACAAACAAGCAAAATATTAAAAGTAGAATAAATTATCATAATTTTTACAAAATATTTTATTTAAAATTTGATACATTTAATTATCATAACAAATTTGAATAAATTTGTTTTTCTGGAACAATTTCTGAAGAAATCATATTCTAGAAATTCTTGCAAGCATTATCAAAACATTACATTTGATGTGTTTGATTACATCCACAGTTCATAATTGCAGGTGACATTTAAAGGAGAATTTTGTTCTAGCGTAATTTAATATTATAAACTAAATTTATGAAATTATAAATTATACGAAGCGATTTTGTTTCCAAACAATTTCTTTAATAAAATATGTCTCAATAGGGAATTTTAGTTATTTGTATAATTTGGCTTCTCTTTACTACAATGCTTTCATTGATTATTGAGCTGACTAATACACGGTTTCCGAGAATGAATGGTGAGGTCATGGGGTCATTGTAACAAATATTTTATGCGAAATGGTTTAAAACTGATTTTATATGATGCAGCAATGCAAAAATATTTTGTAACAAGATTAAAAGATTTCTATATGCGCACGGCACAAATCATAGCGATATTCAAGTTTAGTTAACACTTTGGTAAGAACATTTGGAATAACGCTTGCAATCGCTTGCTTTATTTTCTATTGGAGGTGTGTAAGATTTTTCAGTCTTTTACTGTAAACTTTATCCTTTACATAATCCCAGAATTAGAAGTCTAATATAGTCAAATCTAGATTTCCTGCAGACCATGGATGGGTTTACTTCTGCCAACTCACTACTCTGGAAATTGACGATTTAACTCATCTTACACACAATTCGTAAAATGGAACGGTACTCCATCTTGTTGAAAGATGCTCTGAAGCCTATCATCTTCCTTCTTCATTTGCTCAAATTGAGGGAACAGAAAATTATGCAGCATGTCCAAATACACAGTGGAGTTGATATTAGTTTCAACAAAGAAGAAAGCACAAAAATCTTCTTGCGCATCAGGCCGACTAAATATTGACCTTAGAAAAACGGTGAATGTGTTCGTGATGATGTGTGGATTTTCAGAGAGCCAAATTTGGCAATTGTGCCGATTTACACAACCGCTAAAAGAGCAGAGAAAACACTTCCTTCTACTTACTTGTAATAGATCTTTAACTATATCCTAATTCATGAAATGTTCAATTCTACAAGAATTACTCAACAGAGGAGTTTTAAATTTAATTTGAAGTAAGATTATTGCATTTATTAAAAATAAAATCGGAGAGAATTAAGTATGAATAGAAAACAAGATTGGACAAGTAGTTTATATTAGGAATAATTATGTTCCAACTTTTAAAAGATTATGCAATGTTTCAGAAGTTAATTTAGTTCACGTAAGTAAAGAATGCACGGAGAAGCAGTTCAAAGTACTCCAAGTCATAATTATATATAAAGAAATTGTTTATTAATGCAGGTTAATGATATAAACTTAATTTAATTTATATTTAAAAGCCATATGACTATAATAATTAACAAACATGTTACCAAACAATGGGTAATGCCTAGTTCTCAAAACCATTGCTAAGTTTGTAAAAAGTCACGAACATTAAAGTAATGAAGTATTTAAAGATTTATTATTTTTACCGTTTTCACCTTAGTTTTTACAACATATGATCAAAATTACTACCTCCTTCAGTAGTGCATGCATAAACTCTTCTTACCATTTTTGAGGTATCTTTTGGAGCATTTATACGCTGATCTTCATCTTTAGTTTGTCGTTTTATAAATCTTCCATTTAAGGTAACCCTACAGAAAGAAATCTAATGACGTCAAATCGGGCAAAAGTGGGGTCCATAATCCTTTAGAGATGATAGGCTCACCAAAAGCCTCGCGCAAGAGCTGCATGGTTTCATTAGATGTGTAACTTGTGGCACCGTCCTGCTGCAATCAAGAATCACGTTCATCGTCTTCAAGAAGTGCAATAAACTGTCTAATGATGTCTTGGTACACAACACTTCACTATAGTTTCAAAACATTGGGCCCACTATTCGACAATATGATACAACACACCACATCCCCATCTTCTGACAGTGCAAGGGGTTTTCCTGTGACACATGTGGGTTTTCAGTTAACCAAATTCTAGTGTTTTGACTGTTTACGTAGCCACGCCTCACCAGTAAAGAAAACAAGCTCAGGTTCTAAAATTCCATGGTTGTCAACAAATAATCGAAATTATGTACAGTACACTGCGCACATTTCTTTAACCGGTTCCTTCAGTTCCAGAACACTGCTAACATGATATGTACGAAAATGTAAACATTTCATCACTCTACGAGCACTTCCATACGAAATCTGACAATGCATTTATAGTCCCCTTATACTTATTGAAGGTGAACGCAGTATCATATGTTTAATCTCAGCCAGTTTAGCACCAGTTAAAACGGTCGATCTTCCGGTTCTCTTCTTGTCTGCAATTAATCCAAATTGTCGAAAACGGGCAATTAGTCTCGATATAATCGAATTGTTAGGCACTAGCGCATCCGCAAAATTCGCCAACAACACGTGTTAAGTACGAATGGAAAAATAATGTTCAACAATGAAAACTCGTTACACTTGAGAAAACGATATGTGCACGAAGAAATAAACACATTAATACTGCAAACGTCATGTGATCAATATGTGTATTGGACCACTTGGAAATCCTAAAGGCAAATTTTGGTTAAAAATGACACTCTCCTAATATAGGGCAATTTCTAATTCAATTCTAGTATTGCATGTAGAAGAATCATTATTTAAACAAAACTCTGACTGGGGTTTTCAGGTGGTCCAGAACACATTTCCGTATCGATTTCTACATTTAATTAAAAACTTCTATGATTAATTTTAATTTTTGTAATTTTTTTTTGACTGTAGTAGGCTGGTGGTTTATAACAAACACTGTTTCTAATTCCACAAAAAGCTTTTTCAAGGGGTTATATCTGATAAAAGTTTAGAATTGATTCGTTTACACATAACAAAGATGTCTAGCCCAGTCTAACTTTCTTTTTACCCTATTTGATTTATTCCCTAGTACATTTTTGCTTTTTTTAAATGATCAAATTTCAGTATTTATATTTAAAATCCATGTCTTTCGTTTTATCAAATAATAATAAATAATTAATATTAAATTATGTTAAATTACATAATTCTCATATTTAACAGGACTGTTGGGCCATTTATTTTTTTAATTAATTAATTTCTAAATTAATTTATCGTTTTTATAACGCGTTAACTTTTATGACTAAATTACACCTCTATTTGATTTGAATAAATTTAGATGAAATTTTCGCGCACTAAGTATTGTTCCCTTTGCTGTTTTTCTACTATATTTCTTATCAGATCTTGCTGTTTGTTTCGTACCACCGTGTATATAGTGTAAGCTCTTATTAGTTGTTTCGCTTTATCGTGTATATAGTCTTAGTTCTTACTTTTGCTTTCACATCACCATGTATATACATATTAAAATAAGTCTCTTATAATATTCAGGATATGTAATTTAGTGATCTATAATTTATAATTTAAAACCATGTGTAATAAGTTTTTAGTTCATTTATTAATCCAAATTAAAATATATTGAATATGTCTATTAGTTTAAAGATAAAATTAATTTGGAAAATGTTCCATTTAATAAATAATTGACGTTATAAAGGAAAAATAGATGAATTATGTTTTCCTCTATTTTCAAAATGAAGTTACGTTTTATAAAGAAAATATTTCAGTGTAATGATTTTTAGTCTTTAACCCTGGAGTTGTAATTGAAAAGGTTAAGACAAGTTAGAGAAAGTACGAATAAATTCATTACCATCAAACTTAAAAATACGAATGGACAACTGACATTCGGTTTCGATAAAGAAACCTTGACTTCGCATCTACGGAGTGACGATTGAGATTTATGATGCAGCAAAAGCGGCTCGATTTCATACCGTGAGATAAAACAAGAAATAATTAATTAAGTAGTTATATTGTGGTTGACGTTTTGCCGTCTTCCAAGGGGTAGTTTTCTAAAAAGTACTAAAAGAATAAAATGTGAGGGTTTATTATTTATTTAACTTTTTACCAAATTGGTAATTGTATCTGTCGGCAAGATATAGTCCTCACCTCCTGGAATTATAACCGCGATTAGAAAACCAATATATTTCGAATATCTGAAGACAAGATTTGAACAAATTGATATGTTTTTCATTTAATCCTACATGGACCTGAATTTTCATAAAAAGAGCACGAACCGCCCGGAACTTCTGTAACTGCAATTTTCTTCACCTCTACGTAAATTACCAATTCAATTATATCACCTATGTTAGCACTTTTTCATTCTATCTCAGTCAGTTTCTTACGAAAGTTAACGTAAAACCATAAATTACATACCAACGGACTTATTTCGCTTTAAGTACAAAATAAAATTGAACAACTTTTATTTGAATAGGCTGTTAATGTAACTTTTAATTTTCATGTAACATAATTTTTAATTTTTACGTATCTCAAAATTCAACCGCTTCTTAATTATATTGTTTTAATTTGCTAATTATCCGTATTTTATTGTATTAATGTTTACTGCATTTTTCCGTTCGAAGTGTTTAGCAACCACAATTAATGCCCCATTTTTAATATCGTTTACAAACGCCTTCCTTTAAAATCAAGCATAATTTCCCTGAGTGGGATTGTGAACGATTTTGTCAAATAATTAAGGGATTCCTTCGTCAGCTAATGTTTTATATTTTGAATTGATATTATGTTAGTTTAAGATTGATTTAATTGTTAAATTGATATGCTTACACGCAGTAATTTGTGGGCCCATATCTCATTTGATTTATAGATGTGCTTAGTGCATCTTTCGTTTCATTTCAATTAAATGTGATAAGTTCTAAAAATCACAGACAATAGTGTGTTCGCCAGAAATACCAATGCTCGACGTAATTGCTTTAATACAATTAACTACAATCAGTTTTATATCAAAATTTAAGTTGCTCAATTTTACATTAAATTTACCTAAGCATTATTTTTATATCGAGTGACTTACTAGAAGTGTTCAGTTGCTATTATTAGCTTTGAGTAGAGCACGCTGACAAAACATTCGTTTAACAATTTAAATGTCCGCACAATAATTGATTATTTCATCGATATCAAATAAGTTATTATATATAAGATGAACCATTTCTCGGTTCCCTTTTTTGACAAATCTTTGACCATTATTAGTAAAGTAACATACTTGGTGGTGCACCTATTTGCAACTTTCCTATATATATAGAAAGTCACGACTATTAAACTCCGACGCTTAGGGACATTTCTTTCAACCGTGAGCATTTCCCACATATTCATTCCCGTAGGATTATCTATCTCCGTTCTAAAGGTAGGTTCTGAATATCATTATATACAGGGTATTTCCCGTAAACTGACCCTATTCAGTAGTATTAGATTAGAGAACAGTGGCACCAACGATTCCCAATTTTGGGTAATTATACAGTATCCAGCCTCTAAAGCTATCGATGAACCACGCCTCGCTCCACTATAGTTTTGAATACACGTCAGGTCTTTTACATGCTTTATTTGCTATCGAGTTTGTACGTAATGAACCTATTTCAATTGTTTTTATTTGCACCAATGCATGATATTTTTATTATTTATTCGCATTTTTCACGTAAGGTTTCTGTACGGAATTAAAACGTCCTTAATTTATAAAAATTATTCTGTATAAACAAGAAAGTCTTTGTCAATGATGCCTTATACTTTAAGCTTTTCTTATTGTTCAAGATTAAATTGGAAATTTCTTGGAAACCATTTCAATCGTTAATATTTGATAGAGTTACAAAATTCTAAAGGGGAAAATTGCCAATAAAATGATTGTAAACCATCTGGAAATTAAATGAGTTTTGGAATCGACGTAGAAAGATACGAATAACTGCTAGCGGTAGTAATTTATGTAATATTTATGGGCATAAATATACATGCTGTAACGCTCGTTTTTTTCCTTGGTTACTTTTTTATTAGTTGATTCAGTTTTAGTTAAAGTTAATGTAATTCCGTTGAGGATAAAATGATAGAGCTTTAACTATATTTGGGAATTAGATTCGATCTCTTTATCTTACGATTTTAGTAAGAAAAGGCAAATTCAATTTTATTCAAGTTCATTTCTATATATAAGTACGTAACTAATTGTCAACTTGTTGGATGGATATTTCTCTTGATAACCATTCATTAAAGTTATATTTAGTATCTTAAATCTATATTTGAATTCAAACATAAATATTGTTTGCCTTTAATAAATTTAATTCAGGTAATTTCAATTAGGGATAGTTTTGATGCATCCTGATTCAATGTGTGTGTGTTTACGAATTTTATATTGAAGGTCAGAACGGCACTTCTGGTTCGATATTTGAATAAAACACACGTATATTTTGCTTTCGTGAATTTTAACTTTCATAACCGCTGTTATGAAAGTTGCAATTACGGCTACATCTCTTTTAAAATTATTAATGATTACTTCCATTTAGCTTTGATGATTTTGAAAATTCATTTTGGGATGGTGTACTATCCAAACGACGGCATGCCAAACAGGATGGGGGGGAGGGGTTTAGTGGTTTTTTGAAGTGATGTGCTCGTGAGGCCGTAATTTGTGATTATTTAGTTTCAAATGTTGTAAGGTATGAAATTGGAATTATTAATTTGAGTCAGAAAGTGCATGTAAAATTGTTTGTTTTTTTGTTTTGATAAAGTATTGTGCCCAAAATGGCTTACCTTGATTTGGAGAAATTCCATTAAAATTTTGCTTGTCGTAGACAAGTTTTATGTATTTGCGCATGTCGTAAGACATTTATATATAGTTGCTTATGTCTGCAGGACATGACGTTGAATGTTGCTGCACTATTGACATTTAATCCTAATTCATAACTTGCATCTAATTAAATAATCACATAATTATTTCCTTGGGAATAACTTCGGCCACGGTAAAGTTTGTCATGAGAATTCTTTGGTTTCGAAATTGGGTGGGTTTAATCTAAATTATTCATTATTTGGGGTTGTTATTTGATTATTTTTAGACATTAATTATTTGGCTCAAAATTTATATTCTGTCAGGGTTTTTTTTTTCTTAAAATTGCTTGTTCAATTTTCTTATATTTTATTGCTTCATTTAATTTATTAGTCTCGAGCTAATTGAATCACCGGTGCTCACTCAATTAGTTCGATTCATTGTAAATCAATACTTTGAATTATGTTATTGTTTCATATAGTTGGAGAACTATATTTCATTATTATATTATTTCTAATTAAAGATTATTCTTGGACGGAATTAAGTTTCTTTCTTGGGGAATAGTTGCGTTCACGAAAATTAATCTTATTCTGCCTTTAAAAATTTACTATACGATGAAACAATGATCTAAAGTCTGTTCTGCTTAGTGTGGAGATGGTTTCTTTAGCTGGAGTACACCTTTATCGGGTACCTGACGAAGAATCGACTACTAGCTGCCACACCTTAGATCACTGTCTTGGACATATGGTATCATTTATGTTTAAAATTTGATTGATTGTTAAAATTTAAAACTCACTAAGAATTGTTATTTGTAAACTACTGTGATTTATTCTTTATTCAAATTATACGAAATTATTACAAATCTAATCTTACAATCAGTGCTTCTAGGCCGAAACAGCGGATGCAACTTGTACTCTAAAGAATATCATCCTTTATTACTTTAACATCTGTTTAATTGCTAAATTAAACTGGCGCCAAAGGATATAACTTCCACTTGATGCTACATCCCTTATTTCCACTTCCCTGGGTTATCTTTTGCAGAGCTAGCCTTGCATAACGTTTCTTATTAAGAACTGTAATTTGAGATTGTGTGTTTTTGGTAGCTCAAATGTTACATTTTACATATAAATATTAGCTGATGATTTTTTTAATTTTTATTAAGAACGTTACAATGCTTCAAGACAGTGTGTAATATATTTTAGTATAAATGTTAAGCAACGACAAGGTTGATAAATAAGGTCAAATAAGAGAAATATTTGTTTGTGATGGAGTTAATCTGCCTAAAAGATGTCATGACGCTTGGTTCTCTAAAACTTTTTCGAAAATGGTAATAAATAGCAACTAAAGATATAGATAGAAATTTAATTCGAGATAGCACGTGTCCGTATGCGAATATTTATTTGCGATTATCTTTCATTTAAGACAAATACAGGTGTTCAGAACATATACATATCGTTGTGCCATATTTTGGAGACTTACACCTATGTTATACACGTAAAGAATTAAATTATTCTATCAAACACGAGGGCGTAAGAAATGACAAGTTTTAAATTATTCATCTAAACTAGATTTTAATACATTCATTTTTAAAATAATCCAATTGTTATCGTGGAAAACGCCAATGAAAGCGAATGTTGTTTACTTCTTACATTCGATCTTAGAATGCAAAATATTTGGGCTCATCCTTAATTCTTCACTTACCCTAGATATTGTTAAAACCTACCGATACCAGTTGATGGAACAAATTGAAAAATCGAGCAATTTTATTAGATGTATAGTATAATATAGTATAATATTTTATATCTATTTATTTTCAATTTCTTTCGAAATGGTTTAAAAACATAAATATTGTTACAAATTAGTATTACGGACTATATTTATATATTAGTAGTGTATATGTTGTGTGTGCATGCGAGCCGAGTAGACGTGTTTCTGTGATTCTCTCCTAAATAATCTTTATTTGGATAAGATCTCATTAAATAAATTATTCTCCAAAGTAAATTCATCAATATGAGTAAATCTACAAGATCGAAATCTCAATTGCAAAAGGATGATACCGGTATTCAAGAAATTGTAAAAGAAGTGGTTAGGAATTTAACCGTTGACACATCCTTTATAAATTTATTGGTAACAAAAGTGGTTGAATCAGTTAAACAAAGTGTGGATAATATGTTGAAAAAACAGACTGACGAAATTGATCGGCCAAGAATTTATACAACGAAATTAGAACAAGAAAATCAGAAACTGCACGAAGAAGTAGATTGTATTGAACAGTACTCTCGCCGCTCCTGTATTAGAATTTTTGGTCTTGCTTAAAAGAATAATGGAAATACTGATCAAGAAGTTTTAAATTTATTTAATGATAAAATGAATTTAAATATAGCAATAAATGATATTGAGGTATCCCACCAATTAGGATGAATAAATAGCCTATTATCGCAAGATACGCCACTATCGCAGTTCTCAAAAACTTCAAGTAGAAGAACGCGGCAAGTAGTATTAGATAATAAAACTGTATTAAAATCAACAAGAATTTCAATTCGTGAAGATCTTACCAGAATTAGAGCCAATATTTTTAAACGCGCTGTTCAAAAATTTGGCTATAAGAAAGTTTAGACTTATAATGGTACAATTTAGGTGAAAAAAAATGACAGAGTAAAAGAAATTAATAGTGAAAATGAGTGGAATTATTTAAACATTCAGGAAGGAACACAGTAGACAACCAGCTGAGGTTGACATTATTTTGATTTTGTGTGACTCTTTTTAAGGTTTTTCGTTTCTCTTTTTTATTTTATTTTAGGTTATTTTAATTACTATTTTATTGATGAGAATTCAACTTTACTATCAAAATGTGAGAGGTCTTCGTACTAAGCTAGATAATGTTTTATCAAAATGTTCTGACTGAAAATCTAGATATCATTATTCTTACAGAAACTGGTTTAAATAATAGTATTAGGGATATTTAGTTATTTGATAATACTTGGACTGTTTTTAGGTGACAGAGATGATGTTTAATCTGGAAAATCTAAATTGGATGGTGCATTGATAGCAATTCGAAACATATATCAGGCGACATTAGTTGAGAGCTTCAATACAAGACAAGTACAATATGTACTAATTAAATGCCATGCAAATGGTAAATTATTTTGTATTAATTCAGTATATATAGAGCCATCTGGCTCAATTCATATTTACAATGATTATTTTGAAATAGAGAAGTATACTTAAGATATTATTAATCAAAATCTTATAATTTGTGGTGATTTTAATAATGCTGAAATTGTTGGTAATAATTTTGATAGGAGCTTAGGAAGTAACATATATCGTAGAATTAGACAGTTTATAAACTTCTTTAATCAACAATTACATAATTCTGTTTTAAATGTAAACAATAGAACACTGGATCTTGTCGTAACTAATGTAGAAGGTGTATTTCTAACTCAAAATGATGGTCCTTTAGTACCTGTAGATGTGCATCATCCACCTCTTAAAATTAATTTTATATGTCGTACTAAAAGCAACTTTGGATAGTCAAAAAACACTTCAAGCTTGCATTCTAATTTTCAAAAAGTCGATTTTTTACTGTTATATAATTTACTGCAAGGATGCAATTGGTCAAATTTAGAAAAATTTTCAGATATTGATTTAATGGTTCATCAATTTTATAAAAGAATTTATTCGTGTCTTGATAACTGCGTACCAAAGACGTACTTTAAAGAAACTCTTTATCAATCGTGGTTTGATGCAAATATAATTAGAGTAAAGAATTATTTTCATAAGCGTAGATTTAAATCAGAATATTATAATCATGAATTTAAAAGGCTAAGAACGTAATTAAAATGTTTAACGCGTCGTAAGTACTCAGAGTATTTATCCACTATTGAAAATAATATATCGCATGCTAATTTAAATACATTTTGGAAGCTAGTTAATTCAAGAAGGAAAAATAGCAAGAAAA
>JAHWXV011093662.1:0-10267 GCA_024586415.1 Phrixothrix hirtus
TATAGGAGAACCACGCCTCGCTCCACTGTAGCTTTGTCGGCCGTTGCTAAAACACTGGTGTTTCTGCCACATGCGTTATTGCCATTTCGTCTTGTGACAACTTCCTCCGTTGTGCGATTACCGCCATAAGTTTTATCTTCATACATGGAAGGAAATGCCATTCTTGTTACATAATTGATCTATCGTCTTTTATACCTTGAACAGAATAATGTTGTTCAAATTATTTTGAAAATTAAATAAGCTCTTTGTAAATTGGTCTCTATTTGTTTCATCAAGTTAGCATTCATACACTTATATTGATTCTCATAGCAATATATTCGGTGATTAGCTTAAAAATGTTAGAATTAATATTTTGTTCCACAGGGAAACTATATCTGATATTTTTTATAGTTACACTTGTGTTAAACCTATAAACTTTATAATGAAAAATCAAGAAATCTATTTAAAGTAATAAATAGGGCACATCGATAAATGATATGCAACTTAAACAGAACGTCATAATAATAGTTGCATCTTCAGCGAAATTAGCTGTTTACAATTGTTTTAATAAAACCAAAAGGTATGCCGACATTTCATTCAAGACGGAACCTTGAGTTTTTATCAAAATTATATTCACTCAAAGTTAAATGCTCTTGTTCTTCAAATATTTTTGATATCGTTCACTGTTTTTATATTTATTAACAAAATGTCATACGTGTTCAGAATATTTTGAATACTGTTTGCATTTTAATGGGTTTTTATATTGTAGCCACAATGGAAATATCCTTGCGCTATCACACACACTACCGTTTGAATTTCTTTACAACATTTTCAGTTATATTCAATAAAATACAATAATTAGTGTTCGTTTTCAGCATTATTTTGGTATTTTGAGCAATATATGAATAAATGTATGGTATGGAAACATGCGTCATCATAAAAAAACGAGCATTAATCGAAAAGTGATGCGACAAAATTGGACCCGCACTTATAATTTCACGTTAAAATCTTACTTTTGTTGTATGATTCTGTTATAAAGCTGGAAATTTATTACTAGTTACAAAACAATATAGTAAACAACTCGCTGGAATTGTGAATTTTCATACTCGTGTGATTTTGCCACTCCGCTACGCGTCGTGCCTGAACCCTCACACTAGAGTGAAAATAAACCTCATTTCATGCGTATTGCATAGTAAACCTTTTTTTATTAAAAACATTTCTTTTAAGAAATATAAATGAAACTATATTTAAGCAATTGTTTTAATTTTTTAAGCACATTCGATAATATAACTCTTGAAAGTATATTAAAAACTATTAATAGTTTGAGAAATATATACAAATACCACAAATGTATAGAAGAAATTGATTCAATAGCTTTAGAGTAAGAAAATAATATAATTATTAATCTATACTTTTTTACTTTATAGCTGCAAGGGGGCGTCGCATCGATCAGTTTAAAGGAAATTGTCGCCGGTTCTAATTTCAAGACGTTCTGAACGAGAGCTGCAGTTTTATGGGTAACAATGATTGTATGTAAAATTGTATGTTAAAAGTGAATGCAAAATATCAATTTGGCCAAAATTAAGTGTAATTGTAATATTTGAAATACCCTAAAAAGTTTACCCAATATAAAAAGCATTAGCATTTAAGCTTTTATTGCTATACTTACTATAAGTTTTAAAAATTATATCCAATAAATAGCCGGCCCATGTAATAAGTTATTAATATTCTTTATATCATTATGCTCATTTTCTTATTCTTTGTAGTATTTGTACTATTAGTTAAGTCATAACCTGTGAGTATTTCTACTTCTAAATAATATTTTAAATAAATAAATAACATCCTGATATATTTGACAGAAATATCAGCATCGGCTCGTTGACTATTTTCTTCTAATTTATTCAATTCATTAGGCCCACCTCTAAACACATCGAATTTGATTAACTCCATAAAACAGAATTTAGCACACCAAGATTTGGAGTCCGTTCTAAACAAACCATGTTTCCATTTTGCAATACTAGATATTTCTATTTATTTTTATTCGCCGTATGTAATCGTACGTCACTTATTGAAATGACCATCACGTAAAAGTCAGACCTAACAACCCTTTAAACTTAAATTGTGGTTGCAATTGATGTGCAAACTGGACCGAATAAATAATATTACGAATATTGTAACCGATCCATAATTTAAACGGTTAATTTCTGCTCTATGAATTTATTTTACTATGTAAATTAATTTTTGTTGCTTTTTTAATTCCGATCTCGCTAATTATTATGTAAAACAATTGTGCTAACTAATATTTCAATATTTAATTGAAAGGATTGTTACAGTCAATGAGGCCACGAGCAGGGACTCCTCTGTTACACCAGACCTTATAGTAAGTGACAAACCGGACCGCATCGTTACAGTAAAGGGTACACCGAGGAGGAATCGTATCAACTTGAGTTCTTGGTTCCATGTTCCAGAGCGGAAAGAAACTTTGCCGATCTTTACAGTTTGACCCCCGAGATATTTCAGTACTTATTCTGCTTTCTGTTATAGATGGAAATCCACTATGCTAAATGTGTCTCCAACAAGTATAAATCTAAACGAGATGATTACAATCGTCCGAGCAGGTCTATCCTAAAATAGCCAAATCGAACACATTGTTGAAATCCAATGTACTATTCCGATGTCGGGATAACAAAACTTTTTATGCCGGCCCGCTATCTCTTCAGGCTCCAACAAGAAATTAAGTTACGAACCCAAAAAATTAAAGAATATTTCACTACGATACAAACATTAATTAGACGGCATGGTAAAGTAGTACCGATCAGTGCTTTTGAAAGGAATTATGAAAATCTAAAGCCAGACTACCGAATGTACATGCGCTGCAAAGATTTTACTAGTCTCTTCGAACTAATATAAAGTGTAAGAATAACAGAACGTTAACCGCACAAACAAAAAAGTTCAAAGCTACACCTAATCTCAATCAAGCATGCGTAATCTGCCGCAACAGGCTAGCTAACCTTACACAAGGGATGCTCCGAGTTGTAGAAAGGAATAAGCCATGGATGAAACTTTATCCCTTGTCCACACTTTCTAGCCCCGTAATTCCCAGGTCAACGACAGCGCCAATTTCAATTTCACTATCACCGATCATACGTTCCGTTCCCAAATCAATAGCCAAAATTTTCTATACGCCGCTACCTCTGCCAGTTCTTAGAGAAATAAAATTATATTTCAATCTCGATTCCGACGAACACCGGCATTTAAAGCTATCCTATACGGTTCCCAGTATTTAAAAGGGCAGTATAAACCTTGACTTTACCTGAAATCCCTGTAGAACTCCCGATAAAGAAAATTATGTTGGCAAACATTTTCATCAGTAAAAATTCCATACTGGACGAAATTGGGATAAAAGCATAAATACCGACGCGGTCTTCTGATCTGGACCAACCCTGTATCCAATTAAACAATCTAACTCAAAGTTAGGTCTAGATTCGCAATACCTGAGGAAAAGAATGTTTGGATTCCGAGCTGGAAGGATTTCCTTAAATGCTCTTATGAGAACTATGCCCATATATAATTACGTGATTGTAATCTAATTTGTCAATAAACAGACACTTGCAAGTTCATGTGAATTGGGTGTCCAGGATATAAGAAGCATTAGGGATCACAAATCTGTAAATTTTTTTATTCTAGTACAAAATAATTTTACGAATCTTCGGGTGCAAATCTATCATCGTTACGAGCCTATATAAACTTAATATTACATATTTACTATTTAAGAACTATATCGTAGGTAGAAAACAAAACTTTTTATTTAAACAGTAATTAGCGTAACACTACATATCGGGTATTTAATAATCAGCTGAGAACATTCATTAATGGAGCTCTAAAATCGTATGCGTCATACTATCGCTAAAGATGTATAGTCAACAAGCCATTTCCTGTTGAACACAGTAGATCAAATTAAAAATCAGAGACGGGCTGAAAGATTTAATTGCAAATATTTCATAAACTATGCAATTTTGACACAAAGCTTATAAGTATCTTTTGTCGCGCATAGTGAGATCTATCTGCCGTTAAAGTAATGTTCTTAAATCCCGGACACCCTGTATACATATTTGGGAAACATTAAAGTAAGTAAAGAAATAGCTCAAAGTAACTACATAAACTTAAAAACTTAAAACTTGGAGCTCCAGGCATAAAAGTTTTAAGTGAAAGAGGATACTCGCAACCACATATTATTCCTGTTAATTAGTTCGGCTATCAGCTACCCAGCAATCTACATAAGCGAAATAGCCCAAAATTTCGTTGTGAAGTAGTTGTTAATTTAAGATAGGTTTACAATAGAAGGGTTTCAGTTTTGGTCATGCTTTATGGAGGGGTGGGGTGGGGCGAGTTTCTAATTTGTTAACTAAAGTATTTTGATGATGCTAGAAACATATCAACATCAAAATTAAGAATTTTTTTTCAATGGACGCAAGGAGAAACTTAACCAGCTAAAGATTGAATATAAAGTAATCTATGTCAGGGTCTCGCCTTGACTTGTAAATATTCATTAATAATTTTTGAGTATTCATTTGAGTACGCCCTGTACATATGTACTTATAATTTCTTTTAGGTAGAATGTGTATAAAATGGGGATATTTAAAAGTTGAAAATTCGTTTTAGATATGTTTAAATATGTGTAACTTAGTAAATAATTCTTTTTCTTATATTTGTACTTCAGAAATGAAGATTGTTGTTAACTAATAGGTATAATTTAGGAAATTCTTTAAATATAATTTATTTATCCGGTATGTGCCGCCGTCTAGGGACAAAAGTTGTGAAATTTTAGCTTAACTGGTAGGATATATTCCTTCATTTCTATTCGCTACGTTATTATGAGCGACCGTAATTAATTAAATGCTGAACGGAAGATATACTAGTTGGGGCTATGTTAATTAATGGACGTATAAGATGCTGTGTCGACGTGTGAAGATCTTAAGGTCGTGCAAAAATCTTAATTTCTATAATTTCTAATAAATTGTTAGGGCAATGTTTTCAACTTGTCCAATAACTTCAAATTCTGATGTACACATGTGTCCATACTGATAGACATCACTGACATGTCTAGTTTATTTTAATTTTCAAATTAAGTATATAAGTTCTACACTATGTGTCAATAATTATTTGATGCCTTTCTAATTTAATTATGTTTTAAATATAAAATAATTGGGTCACCTCAGTGTGCTTACCGTATTTAATTTTGGTGTTGTTTGAATGAAATATTTAATAGATTTTCAATAATTGCAAAATAAGAAAAAAAACTTCTTTACTTTTCAGATTTAAAAAAATATTGGTATTAAATTCTCTAATCATATATGAGGTACACTCGATAACTTTATGCAGAATAGGTATAAGTTTCTCTCGAGAAAAGATATGAGATGCTAGCTTTTAACACTCATTATATAGTTTAAGGTACTTTATTTATTTTTTTTCTGTTACAACGTTTGTATAATTGGCTAGCGTATACTTTTGCATTTTTTTTAACTCGGGTTCATACCATTCTCACTTTAATGATTAACTGGTTCTTGTAAACTAAATTGACGCTATTATTCTAAATGCTCATTTGATAAATAATTAACGCTTTTAAGCTCGTTAAATTTATTTTTTTTGGTTAATGTATCTTATCCTTTCATGTCATTTGATAGTATGTTGTATTCTACGTAATTTATTTACGGATGTCAAATTATTTAGCATTGAGTTAACGTTGTACTGTACCCGTTATATACGAGGTACTGTCGAATAATTATTGGTTAGCTTTGATCTATAAAAAGCATTTCATTTATCCTGTTTGATTGTCAGATATATCCTTTACTAGGATTTATAATTAATGTTACTCAGTCTTTCAGTTGGAATTCAGTAATTCTAGGTTAGCTTTGATCTATAAAAAGCATTTCAGATATCCTTTTTGACTGTCAATGCGTCCCTAGTCAGGAAATAAATTTACTGTTATTATTTACTTTATTTTATTTGTTGATATGATATTATGCAATTTGTGAGTATTCTACTGGGTGTTTGAATAAATACCTACTTACTTGTTGAATTATCTTGTTGTAATTTCACAGAGCTTCCTTTTACCTAGTTTTTACCTTTCTTTAGGTTTTCTTAGGTCTACAGTTCCAGATGCTGAGTTCCTGTTGTAAATAAGTTTATCTTAAGTGAACTTCTTGTCCTTTAGGTGTTCCTTGTGACTTTTAAAGTGAACGACTAGCGTCCTACTTATTCTCTACTTTACTTTATTTTTATCTTAAGAAAACGTCGACTTAATTCAAGCCAAGAGGTATATACCTAGAAGTACATTTTATAGACAACTTTTTACCAGTATTAGCTACACCATACCACCCTCCCTACTCTACCGGTTTGCTAGTGAGCTAGATTTCGTGGCATCTATTCCCACTATGGTTGTTAATAGCCGCAGTTAATTATACCAGCATTTAATTAATCTAGCATATTATACACTGATTTTGCGATGGCTGTAACACAATGCGTTCTGAAACTTACTCTTGAATAACCATTTTAGATTGTAAAAAAGTATAAAAAACAACAAACACATCTATTTAACACATCAAGATGTAGCGTCCGTTTCTAAATTTTGAACCATTTAAATTCCCATTCCTAAATTATTATTTTCTACTTACATACTTTCTGCCTTTTTAAAATTGAATTTTCATATAACATTTAATTTTAACCTCAGATTTGATAATTTCATGTTTCGCATTTTCTATTTTAATATTATCAAAGTTAATTCAGTACTATTAAACATTTTATGATTTACAAAATTCATTATTCACCCTTAAATAATGTTTAACCATACCCCCTATGGCTTTTTAAACAACCTTGATTTAATTTTGCCATGCGCATCGGAAGACAACTGTAAATTTGACCTTTCCTTTTTCTAACGTACTTTGTGAAAACGATACTAAATTCTGTAACTTAATATTTGGTTTCGAATTACCTTTTTAATTATTGTTTTAAAATCACTGCAACAATTTTTCAGGTAAGCTTTTAATGTTTAATATATTTCCTAATTATTTCAATTTTGCTAGTCTGTAAATTAATTCCTAACAATTTATTTTAGTGATTTTTTTGTTGGTTTATTCTTTCCTGGAAGATTAATTACTAGTCTCATTACATATATCTCTAATGTTAATTAGCATTTGAATGGGCTAAATTACGCTAATTTCTGCCAAGTCTGGGATTCCGTTTTTTTGTCAATAATTAGTAATTACATTTCTTGTAGCGTCATTTCAGTTGAAGCTATCTTATAGCGCTATACGATGAGTGGAAAACTAGCAAATTTTCATAAGTATTTATTGCTGTAACATTACTATATGTATTTATATATATTTTCTTACATTACTTTACTTGCTTGAAGTTATTTTACTATATATTGTGTATTTACTTATCAATTTCATGTCATTTATATGTATTTATTTATTGATTCAAATCATGTGCTATGATTAACCATCACCTTTTCATGTGCTTGTTGTGAATAAAGCTAATTATTGTTACTAATTCGTTTCTGGATATCGAATGAATAATCCCGTGGCGTCCAACATTTCTTTTCTTTAAGAGTACACAATATTTAATATAAGATAAAGTCCACTTCCCCTCTTGGATATTGATCTGAAGTAGCTGAAGCAGTATCTTCCTGTATTACATATATCGTGTTGGTACAGTTTTGCATCGGATTTGCAAATAATACAAACGTTCCACAATTACGTTTTAGAAAATCATCAGTGTGATTATTTTCTAGTTTACCTACATTAAATTAAAATTATCATATTTGCATTGGCTATAGGTACAGAATGATACCAAAAAGGACAATCCTTTACCTTATAATATATTCATCCTTTACATACAACATAGATTTGCATTCAAAAGCATCAAAAATGGATAAACCATTACACCTGTGTGCACAGTACAAAATTATTTGCTAGCACTCATATTCACGACTGAATACGTAATAGTTATTAACAAAGCTTGTTTACTTTGCCAAATAAGAATTCAAACGCTGAATTAGTCTTCATGGAATTGTGACTGAGAATAAATAGTGAAAATTACTTTGCAGACTTTTCGCCATCTGAACGCCTAATATAAGCTATTGTGATACTAAGAAATGTTATAGATTACCTCAGGTAACTTAGAGACCAAATATTTGTGATTCAAGATTCTAGACTAGAATTCTTCTGGTCGACAGAGTTCGATGTATTCACTCAACAATTTGAAGACCTACAGTCTAAACAAGAGGCGAAGTGCCTACCCTTTACATATCCTACGCGAAGTCTAGCAGACTTTTTATTTAATTAAAAGCGCCCTTTATCTAATTCAGGAATGTTTCATCCCACCTACATTAAAAAATTCGAACTTGAATTCACATACATTTCACAGTCTAACTTGAACCATTGACATGAAGAATGCTTCATAAAAGAAAGGTACGCGCCTTGGTGGTGCTACAATATCGATAAATTGTTTGTTTCAATATCTTTACAACTATAACGAATTTTATTTAGCTTATCAAAGGAATTCATTCTTTCAACATTTATGAAATTTAATTGTAAAATATAATACTAGAACTGAAAAATTTGAAATATATAATTGTAATCCAAGCTATTGAATATTGTAACAAAATAATACCTAATTTAATCCATAACAATACAGGGTGATTTTAAAATGCACCGACAAACTTGGACCATACACGCAGGAGTACTTTTAAATCAAGAAAAAAATTCTTTTAAAAAAACGCCTTGCCATGCCTAAAAAAAGTACCTGTTTCATGCCCTGCAATAAAGCTAAATCTGATCGTGTAGTTTTATTGAATAAACTATAAATACATGACGCATTTGTTAGTCGTTCTAAAATGCAACGTGTACTACATACATTAAAAGTCGGCGTTCGTTTACAGACGTTTTCTGTTTTTGTCTTATCCATCACTGCTAGTATCAATTTATAGTTACCGAAGTGTATTAATTTTCAATTTTGTGTGTTTATTAATCTAGTTTCATTTAATTTTAAGTTGAACATCGTGTTTTTGTAAATACTGGGTAGATTAACTAATATCGAAGCGACAGTCATTGCTTTAGTTTACGGCTTCCTCTAAAAAAGTAAGTGTTGTTTTATTTTTTATAAATTTTAAACAAGCAAATATCAAAATTATGCTGCTTATAAAAATTTGATGTCACAGGCTAAGCTGACAATAATGCATGCGGCAGAAATAACGAGTATTTAACCACGACCGGCAAAGCTGCAGTGGAGGAAGGCGTGGTTCGTCGATACTTGCGAGGCTACACACTGTAGCATCGAGACAAAATTGGTGAAAGGTGGGCACCACTGTCCTCAAATAAAAACTGCAATCAGACAATGTTTGCGAAACACCCTGTATATAACGATGTTAGTGACATACCCTAAAAGTGGAGACACACCCTCTAATGGTATTTCAGAGACAGGATTAAGACTGAAAAGAAAATTACTAATGCTAAAAGTGCTCACCTATTTATGATCGCTCTGTATGTTGCGAAGTGCTAACCTTAATTTTAAAATCAGGGGTGTAGCCCCCTCCCTTTCTTGTGAGTAACTGACTTAGCACTTTATCTAAGTATAATTAAACAAAAGATGAATCGATACTATTACTAGACCCTGTATATCAAAAGTGAAGTAAATTGTCTATGATAATTTTCAAGTTGAATTATCTCGGCACAAGATTCAAAATATGCTGCATTTGACATAAATTCTTTTTAAAAATGCTGAAAGCAATTTAGACTGTACTTAACGTTTTAAATTTTATGTGAAACAAATGATTTCTTATTTAATTTGCAGAATAACTGACTCCGAATCAAAATTAAATTTGTTAGGCGCACACTGACTAGCAGATAATAGTAGGTAATAATGATGTTTGAAATAAATAAAACAACTAATTGAGCACAAAACACATTATATTATTAAAATTCACTGTTTTCACTAGTACACCAATGGAATCAAAATTCAGTGATAAATAACTACTGTCTAAAAATCTGGAACAATATTTTTTACATTAGCCAAGGCAATTGACGTTTGCGTTTACTTATATGAAAGAAACTAAATTGCACATGGCTTAAAAATACCATTAAAAGAACCATAATTGCTTTATCGACAATTACAATGCATAAATATCATATATATATATATATATTACAATGCATAAATATCATATATATATATATATATATATATATATATATATATATATATATATATATATATATATATATATAAA
>JAHWXV011094259.1:0-12171 GCA_024586415.1 Phrixothrix hirtus
ATATAAAATATTTTCAGATTTCAGCTACTTCCGGTTATACCGGAAATGGGCATGAACTTCCTTATTTCAAATGGAACATAGTAATTTTTATTATTGATGTATATTTCTGATATAATTTTAAGGCAACTTTGTTAAAAAAAAATTTCTCTATCATTACGCGTTTTTGAAATATTTCAATTTATTTATAAAAATAAGCTTCTGCAGTGTACCACAGGAAGACAAACGTCTATTACGCGCAATAACTTAAGCAAACAAAATTTTATGTACTTATTTGTCGAGCTATGATACATCAAATATCTTAATTGAAATGTTACAGATTTATACAAGGTGCTCGAAGAAGAATGACAGACTTTATTTTCAAAAAATCGCAAAATCTCATTATTTTTAAATAGCAACCTACATTTTGTTAAATTTTATTACATTCTACACTTAAAATTAGGGGTAGGTTGTGTTAACTTCCCTATACCTGAATACTCCCATTTTGATGTTAGTTTAAAAAATACTTTAATTACTTAAAATTGCATTTTAGGAAATTTTATAGTAGACTATGCGACTAGTATAACCAAATCATAACAAAAGGAAATTATCTATCAGTATTAAAATATTTGCCATTGCTGTTTAAAGTTTTGAATCGGTTTTTAATTAAAAATACAAAAAATGTCGCGAACTGGTTTTAATAATGAAGATTTTCTGAATTTAATAATTACTTATGGTGAATGCAATAGAACTGTTAACAGAACGTTTCGACCTCGGTGAAAATTTATAAGGTCCATTATTTGCAATCCAGCGGTCATTGAAGAGTTTATCTTACACTTCTCCTGTAGCACGACTCGTATATGCTGGTGCCCCATCTGTTTGAAATCAAGCACTGCTAGATTCATGTTCCGGGAGAGTACTCAAGCTAACACCTATAACATTCCTTGATATGTATACAAATCTTTGACTATTTAAATTATCTTCATAAAAGTATAATGCAAAAATTTTGTCAGCTTTTATAGCACAAAAGACATTAAAACTCCAAGATTCTTGGAACTGCTTTTGTTTAATATGATGGGGGCTATCGGCAGACAAAAAATGGGTATTATGTCGGTTGTATACTCTATTTTTGCAAAATTTTGCTTCGTCCGTCCAAATAATATTTTTAGTGAAGTCTGTCTCTTCCTGAGATTTCATTAAGAACCACTGACAATATTGCCTTCGTTTATCATAGTCAATTTCTTTTAAATGCTGGACAGGATAAAATTTATAGGGATGCCACTTGTGTTTTTGTAAAATTCGATGCGCACAGCTTTTTGATATATTCTACCGCTTCCACTTTTTGAGAGAAGGTTTTTCGCTCGTTTGGGCGTTATTGGATTTGTTGTTGTTATGCATGGTTACTTTTCCACATTGTCTCTTTTTGCGACTGCAGGCTTGGTACAGACAACAAAAAACCATGTGGAAAAGCAACCATGCATAACAATAGGCCTGAAGACGCGCAACCGAGCGAAAAACTTTCTCTCAAAAAGTGAAAGCCGCAGAATATATAAAGATCAACCAGTGGCGGATAACATTAGTTCAATACATATAATGAGATCGAGAAACAGAAGGACTTGATAATGTAAAATGGGAATTGGTTGAAACGTTATCACCAGACAAACGGTTCTTATCAGAATCAACAAATAATTACGGAAACGGAAACCCAATCCAACATATACATATATGTAAATATCCTGCTAATTCTGTTTTCCTCACTCGTTAAACGCCATACCGTTGTGTCGAAAAACTATAAGAAATTCCTTAAATACCTAAAGGCAAAACTATATCAGTTGAAAGCACCAGCAAAATGCTGGTGAGCATTCTCAATTTACTTGATACTCTCATTAGTAAAAGAATAACAGCATCTACACGATGAACTATTACCTATAAATCAAAGCTAAAGATAACAGTACTATATTTATTCATAGGAATATCATAAATGCAGCATTGAATTGATACAATAAACTTTACTGAGTCGTTAAACACACCCAACACCACTGAATCACTACACCTTATTCCAACGACATTCAAGACGTTTAAGCCTTCAGTAACATAAGGTTTATCAAAGTTTTCAAAATATATGCTTATTTCGGCGATCACTTCTTCACTGTTTGAAAATTTCTTAACCATCAAGCCACATTTTCATGTTTGAGAATAATAAATAGTCAGAAGGAGTTAAGTGGGGTGAATATGGGTATGTGGACGTATTTCTAAATGCGATATATGTATTTTTTCAGTTCTGATACATTATAATAGTGAAGAAAAATTCTTCCTTTGCCAAATGTCGCCGACTTTCTATGGCTTTTGTATTCAACTTATCCAACAACGATGAATAACATTCCTCTGTTATTATTTTACCTTTGTGAAGGTAGTTAATGAAACTTGTTCGGCAAACATCCCAAGTTTATTAGCCATTGGCATCACTTTTGTCGTTTTCGGTGCACCTGAACTAACACTTCTATCTATTATTTCGATTGAATCTTGGTTTCCGAAATACAGCAGTAGACCCGGGTCTCATGAGCAGTAATAAATTGACGCAAGCTATTATTCTTAAACAGCTTCAAATAATACTCCGAAGTCGCTGAACAATTATTTTTTTATTTCACTGTTAACAAACGCGGTAGTCATCTTACATAAAGCTTTTTTGTTTCCAAATCGTCACGTAAAATTGAAATCTATATACGAATCGACAATTTTAAAACGTCCTCAAGCTCGTGCACCTTGACTCCGCGATGTGTCACAACAATATCAGCCACTTTTGTTTTTGTTGCTAGTGTACGGGTATCTTTTGACCTCCTAGACCACCCAACATTGAGAACTCTTGTACGACCACAACAATAATCTTTAAACCACATGGGAGTTATTTTAATTGATGTAATAGAACCTGGATAATATTTATTTCTGTTGTTGTTTTTTCACGTGGAAAATAATTTTTAGTGAGAACGCAAAAGTCACTTCTAGCGAAACTAACACATGTTATCTGTCTTAAATGGTTGTCAAACACTAACTAATTAATCAGCATAAGTTATTAAAAATTGGTATGACATCATCTGGAGGAATGCATTTTAACAAAACGTTATTATATGAAAAAATAATAAATTATCAGATAAATTATTTATTATTATGTCTTCCTCAAAAGAGTTGTCAAAATTTAGTTAAAAATAGGCAAGTCTTGAAATATAAAATATTGCCCCATAACGTTCTTGATTCTATACAAGTCTTGAGTGTGAGATTCTGGGTGAGGTAAAATTTTTATAATAGAATATTTAAAAGTTCCAATAAAAAAAATTATTAAATTATTAGAGTTTGTTTTGGAAACGGTAAAACAATGATAGTTTGAAACAATCGATTAGCAACACAAGTACATATTAATGAGAAGTTACCTGACACGTATCTTTAATTATAATTTGGTACTGCATAAGTTGTTGTTAATGTATACAGTGTGTTCCGTTGAAAACTTATCTGAAATAACTTTCTAACAAAAAGAGATATGAAAAGTTCCAAAAAAATGTTTCGGTAGTTTAAGATAGGATGTAGATTTACGGTGTAATCTAGTACGTTACGTCACCCTTTCACCCTCACCCACCCTAGTTTTTAAAGTCTAAATGACAATATATGCCTTAAAGGGCAACAAATAAATGTAATTCCCGCGGGAATACAGTGGGAAAGACAGATTTCATAATCTTTTATTTTCTGCTTAGTTATAAGGGAAAACCAAAAGAGATATAATAAGATTTTGATAATACAGCTGATCTTGAATTTTGTCTCTGACTCTTTGTATAATTTTAGGAGCTATACCGGCGTATTTATCAGCTAGTTGGGTACGAAACAGCTGATTTCAAATGAAACCACAGAAAGCATACCAATTGGCTTAGATCTGGTCATTTTGCTGGTCATTCCATGGAACCTCGTCAGCCTATCCATTCGTGAGGATATCATCCGTCTAAATATTCTCTAACTCTTATATAATAGTAACAATGTGCGCTGTGGAGTTGAAAAAATGCTCTAACCGGTTTCAAATTTGCAACATTTTCAGCAGCATTTAATATGGAAGGATCTATGAGATTTTTCAACATATCTAGATACCCATCACTGGTAAGAGTTCCCTCAAAGAATAGTGGACCAATAATATGATCGTTTAAGATTCCAGCTCAGGCATTAATCTTTTGAGGGCGTTGCATGTGTCCCACATCAGGTAAATGTTTCCGTCACTCCAATATCTAAAAATGTTAAGGACGTACACAATAATAATGCCTGTTAGACGTATTTGTCACTTACCTGCAGTTATGTCTGTTAACGATTCCATTTAGTGAAAAGTAGGACTCATCTCTAAAACAAGTATACTTTAAGAAGTCTCGATTATTTTCTAGACGTTGAGACATTATTTCACAAAATTCCTCTTAGTCGAAGTTTATTTCGTTGAGTTCTTAGTCAATCTACATTTTATAATATTGAAATTTATATTTCAAAATTCGATGTACAGATGAACGAGGAAAACATCATCCAGCAGACTGATTTGGATATAAACGTAAATGACCTAATACAGTTACATAACTTGCTTCGTTTTGTAACATAATTTCCTTTTGTTGTAAACTGAGTCACATTGTTCAAATTTACAAACAATTTGGTGCAAATACATACCTAAAACAATTTTGCCGAGATGAGGCTTGTTAATCCTAATCGCAGTGTGTACAGAATTTCTGTGCATTTCTCCATAGAGAGGAATTAACTCCACTCTTTCTCCTGAACTATAGACCATTGCAAGGAATGTAGGAAATGGAATAACAATTCGATATGAAAATAGATACTGACATATTATTTGACAAATACACACATTTTGATGCTATTAACAAACCAATTTGCTCTGATTTTTAATAATATTTCTTATAACGTGCATTACTACAGTATCAAAACTACACGTGGTATTATCAAACTGAAACATGTGAATGAATTAACTGATAAATGTTACCATATGTTTTATCAACGTTCAAATCCTTTTTATTATCAAGCTGGTTTATTCCCTATAACTAAGGGAATTTTTTTTTGCAAACAATAGAATTTGATGTCAGCGCATGCCACTTAGATGAATACCTTTCTGCCTCGACCTTAAACCCAATTTTCATATTCGTTTAGAGCTATAAACAGAAATATTAATCTGTACAAACTCTTTTAAACGATTTTGTAATGATGGATTTAAGTTTAGTCGAAAGTCGTATCTGCGCAACCAGCTTTGAAATAATTTGTTTCAAGCTCACTTTATTTGTCAGAATTGCTCATACCAAATCGTAGCAAATGCTGCATTCACATTAAAGCACTATCTTAGTTTTGCTTAAATTTGCTTGCATAAAGACGTTCAGTGTTTCGACAGATATCTTATACCGAATCGATGAATACAAAAACATTTCACCAAGTGCTGATGCTATTTCAATATTCTTATTTTCTTAGCTTATTTATATCCGTGTACGTATATTTAAAACTCTCATTACATACAATGCATTACTCTAAGCGCGCGACACTTGCGCAAAACCGCGGCAATTATAAACCTCATTAGCCTATACATAATGCTAACAACGCAGTGAACCAGTACCGCTTGTAGCCGGTTCTTGACCTCTTCATTGGCCTAAAACCACTTGGAGGTTCTAGCTCACTTAACTTGCCTCGAACCGCACCGGGTCTAGAATCACCTCAGCTTCTCTACTTTTGTTTTATGTTTACAAATTATTATTTTCATGGCTATGACATAAAATACTATTTACTCAAAGTAAGATTTCACTATAATTTCTTTTTTTATAATTAATTGAAATACGTCATTTTAAAAATCCCTTTAAGTATTACAATAGTAATATTTACACAGCATATTTCATCCATTTAACAATGAAACAACGCGATTTTGGTTCAGTAAGATGATACTAAATAAATTAAACGAAGTTGTCTGTGTTAATAAATACATATGGTTGAATGTAGGTTATTACAGCTCCGGATTTGTAACCAATTTTTTACGCGAAACTTTGTAAAGGTCTTTTTGGATTAAAAAATTTTACACATTTTTTACTAAAGGCCCTTGTTAAATAATGCTTCTGATATTCCAGACACGCTGTATTATGGTTTTCTCTCAGATGGTTGTTATAGGCGATCTTAAGGGAGACATTAAGTAAAAAATTATTATGTGTCAGTAGACAGCTCTGCGCCACCCTCACACCTTCATTTTTTACAGTAGTAACTGTTGGCCTGCGGTGTAGATGTGAATCCACGGCTTACTTCGCGTTTTCTCGGTTTAATTATAGTGTTTATTCACGTTTTCGCGGTTTAATTGACGGTTTTATTGGCATTTATCGGTTTTTATTAATTATTATGTAATTATTGATCGGTTAATTAATATAAATAATCAAACATTTATTTCCATTTATATAGTTTTATGGAGGAATATTTTTGATAATTATAGCATATCACGAGAAACAATCATTCATTATTAAATTTCTCGTATTCGTAGTCTGAAAAACGCGACACTACTGTTTCAGCTAATTTAAAATATATTCCTTAAAGTAATGCATAACTGAAGAAAATCAGGTGACAAGTCAGTTAGTTTCATAATAAAAAATTCAAGAGATCTGCGGTCGAGATCTGTGGTCAATATCTGCGGTCGACATCTGCGATCGACACCTGCAGTCGGGATCTGCGATTCAGGTCTGCGTTCGAGATTTTTGATCGAGGTCTGCGGTCGCAATCTGAGGTCAACATCTGCGGTTAGTACCTACGATTGAGATATGTAGCTGCGACTCCTAATTTAATTCAATAGATCTTGCAGAAAATCACCTGCGACCTGAAAACTTTATCTCAACTTTATATATATCCTTACAACATGTCACTACTTAGTAATAATGTTTGTTTAACGCATTGATCAACATAACTTATAATAAATAAGCTGATAGATCAATTAGTTCTTAACATACTAAATATAAAGATGTTTAAGAATTAAATTACATTTCCAGCTCTACATTTATTGACATATTATTCAATCCTTCACTTTTTTTGTAATGATCCAATGCAAAATATAAATTATGACTTACCTACTAACGTAAAGCGTAACACTAATTCATGTCTATTGACCGCATATAAAGTTCATTTAAAATTTTAACGCTTCGAATATTAATGTGATGTTTCGCCTTAGTATATATGTCTTGAATTTTCGAAATTTAAGTTAAGAACTAATTGAACTAATAGCTTATTTATTATAATTTGTGCTAGTTGAATGGATAAGTTATGCTAGTTGACTGGATTAAATAGAAATTTTTACTAAGTAATCGCATGTTGTAAGGATTTTATATGAAGTTTTCGAATCTCAGATGATTTTCTGTAAGATCTAATGGATTATTAAGGCATCGCAACCGCGGATTGCGACCGCAGATTTTGCGATAGTGATAGTATACTGAGGATGAATTGAATATTAGTTAAAATTATATGTGCAACAATTTTAAATGAATTTTATATGTGATCAATAGAAATGAATTAGTGTTACGCTTTAGGTTAGTAGGTAAGTCACAATTTATATTTTGCATTGGATCATTCCAAACCAAGTGAAGGATTGAAAAATATGTCAATAAATGTCGAGTTGTAAATGTAATTTAATTCTTATACATCTTGACATTTATTGCGTTAAGAGCTAATTGATCTATCAGATCCTGACCGCAGACCTGAACCGCAGATCCCGACGGCAGATACCGACGGCAGGTCTCGGCCGCAAATCTCTTAAATCTGTTATTATGAAACTAACAGATTTGTGACGTGATTTTCTGTAATTATGCATTACTGTAAGAAATCATTTTAAATAAACTAAAACAGAGCTGTCACTGGCTGCATGTTAATAATGTGTACGTTTTACAATTAAACTGAGTTTTACAGACTCTGAATAAGAGAAATTAATTGATATTGTGTCTAGATATCCGATTATATATCACGAGGATCACGTTGATTATTGTAATGCCGTAGCTAAAGAGAATGTTTGGAAAGCAATAGGAAATTTATTATATAAAAATAGTGAGTAACTATTTATTTATATAAATTAATGATTATCTCTCGTGGTATCATGCTACCTTATACTAACGCGTGTGTTACATTTTATTTTAATGGTGATCATGTTAACTCATTTACTTGCTTGACAATCTCGCTTTCCTAAGGTATTATGTGATAAATATTAGATAAATCATAATATTATTTATTAGATCTATCAAATGTCGAGTATTATTGTAATGAGATTTGTTAGATGTCAAACGGGGATGGAATAATGTCTCCGATTCATAATTAATGACTGTTTCTCGTGATATCATGCTGCACCGCATTAACGTTTTATCGCATCTTGCTTGTTCACTTATATATTCTATTCGATGCATTTGAATGAGATATGTCAAAAGCACCTTGTCACCATCAATTGAAGCTTAAAATTTGAAGTAGCATGTATATCTTTAACTAGTTGGTCGGAATATATAATGAATCTGCTGATGTTCAAATTTGAAGAAGTATACCATTCATTTCTATTTGTAGTTGCAGACTGCAAGAAAAAATGGAAATTCGGTAGTGATGGTTATCATAGATTTTTAAAAAAGAATCAATTAGGAAATGGTTCAGCTATTCCGAAAAATCCAAAGCATAAAATGAATCAAAAATTGTCCTTTCTTGATGATGTTTCTCGGCATAGATCTGAAGGTATATATATTCCATCATCGTACTTTAAACAAAGACTTGCTTTGCCATCTAAGCGAAAATCCTATAGCTCCCTATATAATGAGGACATTACTGAAATTAAAAATTACATGAATCTATCACCGCAGCTGTTACAAACCGCAACATCTCCATCTCGATCGATAAGTGAAGATTTAAGCGATCATGTCATTGATGCTTTGCAAACAAGCATTGGAGCATATGTGAGCGTTTATCTATGAATTCAAAAAATGCTATGAAAAGTAAGAAAAAGGAGCGCGATAAGCTTTTCAAGCAGGTTAATATTCGAAACGTTAGATATAAATATTGGAATGATGTTCACAAGTTAATTGCGGATTTACGAGTGCTATGTGCTGAAAAAAGAGCCGGAAACGTGGAAGTTAATAATGAGATTGTTGAAATTATCGAGGAGTTGGCTAAAACTGGATTTATTGTGATGCCGGAGCCCTATGCTTTCATGTAACATATGAATTAAATAAGGATCTAATTTAAATTTGATGTTATTGTAATAGATAGCTTTATTTAAAATTATACGTATGTACTTATTAAGATTTAACTTTATGCCATTAATGAAATAAAAATTGAAAATTATCTCAAACCATATATGTTTATTTCCGTGAAATTTAGCTTTATATAATATTAATGGAAAAATGAAAATTTGTCAGAGACGGTTATCGTAGATAAACCTCATTTAAAGGGTGGTATAAATAAATGATTGAAGCGAGATGATGGTGGATAAATCCCATTCGCATGGGTGATGAGGTTACCCTATAAATGATTGAAATAAAGTAGGTGGAGTAAAATGATTGAAATAAAATAACCTATCAAAATGGTAGATAATCCTCGCACATGATGCCCTTTGTTATAATATTTTATCCGTTTGACGGCAATTCAACTAAGTTATTGTTATCTCTATACATCATGTTATGCAATCTGCATGCCTCATCTAACTCACTCGCTCCTTTATCTTGACGTTCCAGATAGTTCTCGAATTTAATATCTGGAGCTTAGAAAATATATTCAGGTAAATGTAATTCGATAGGTGGTAGTGATTAGATCATTTACAGGATCGTTGCCTCTTTTTCTCTTTCTCTAATTGATCTTAAGAACACCAAAAGTCGTTCTTCCTACTCTCTCGTTGTGAAAAAGCATTCGGTGAATATTTCACTCTAATGAATATATTTTTACTTAATAACGTCATTGTCGTTGAATACATTACAATTATGATGCAAAAATATCAATTGAAAATTCTTTCAGTGTTTATTATTCTTCTGTGCTAACATATATGCATACATAAGTAGAATATACATTTTAGTTGCATTTTTAAAAAATAGAGATTTTATCTTACACTACTAAACTTACTTACATACGTACAATGCAAGAATTTCGCTCCTAAAAATATTCGATATTTAAATAATTTCTAAATAAATCTATAAGATGGTTTTCATACAAATTTTACATATTTACAAGTATCGCTTTATGCTGACTTACTGTTTCATAAACTACTACATTATATATACATTAATTTTTCACGCGCTAACATGGGATAGCAATCATTCTTGGTTAGTAAAATGGTGCTTTGTTGTTGTTATGAGCGTTTAACAGCATAATTTATGTAGCCTAAAGGAATTATAGAATTTAAATCATAACTAATGTATATATTTTCGTTGAATATTATTACATTCTTAATCATGAAATTGATGTCTAATACAATTTAATAGTTCTTCAATCGTGTTTTTTGATTATAATGAGAATGATGGTAGTCAGCTCTAGTATTAGCAGCAGTATTATTAGCATGATGATTATTCACCGCTTCGTTCCCCTTATCAGTTGTAATAGTTATATCTCTCATATTATTATTCTTGCCTTCTATTTTATTTACATTAAAGTATACAAATAAGGAATCGTCCCGGGCGTTTTTACTAACTAATGTCACTTCTTTACAATAATTCGTGTTATATAACTCGTATGTATTTCTATCAGTCGTTCTCTCCCTTAATCTTATAGTAATTTTACTAAAACTGTATAATGAGGATTTTCATCACTGAATTTAACAAGCGTAAGCTTGTCAACATGTACCCTTACTTCATCATAATAAATTAAAAAGGTATGTTGAGGGGGGGGTAGACATACAGCATGTGTGCATCATCATTCTAAGATAAAGGTTCATGTAAATCTAGCAAAGTTAATGCATATATAGGTTAATGTATAATATGTAAGAAGTTGGGTAATTTAAATATATTTTAAGTGGGACGTAATGTTATATTTTATCTTTATCTACACTTATATTTACAAGTTTTTCCATAATAAATCTATTTCATTGATAAATGTTAAAATATTTACATTGAAATTAATACATCAATTTGATAAAGGGTTATTACGTCGTCATTTATTTATTATACAAATAATGTACATTAGATAAAGCGCAAATGCATTGCGCATGGGAGTTCAGCTGGGGTTAATTCAGGTCCCGAGTTGAATATGGGAAACCGTGCTTTGAAGATAAAGCGAGATATTGATATGTCATTATAAATTGCAAGCTCTTTAGGTGTGAATTCGGTATTGAGCACCTTAAAGCCTTGAATAGCGACTACAAATTTCATTGTTGGTTGCGCGCAAACGTTCATTTGAAATGTTCGAATGAATATGAAATAAAATCGCCGCACATCTTAAATTAGATGAAATTAAATACGTAAGTATCTATCGTCATTTTCTAATTCAAGATCTGCTTTACGAATGACGAAGTCCTTAAATTTAAACACTAAATCACATACGAGTAAATCTGATTTAAAGTCACTCCATAACACATCATATAAAATCTTCAGTTTATTTTCACAATCATGTTCAACTTTTTGAATGGTAATTTCATTCATCACTGTATTTATGAATCTATAATAATTCATTTTGTTTTATATAAACTATGTACTTTCTCTGGCAAGAAGTCACGCGTTTTTACTAAAGCTTCTAAGTATTTTATTGCATTTATTATTAATAATAGTCTCGAAGAGAATACATTGTGAAATTATTTTAAAAATGTGTGTATAATTTTAATCCGTTTTATTAATTCTTAATTAAAAAGAATAAGATAGTGTAAAAATATTAAAGTATGGGATGTCTGTAACTAATTTCACTTGTTTAAAAACATTCACTTTAAAACATGACATTTTATCTAAAAACCCTAAAATGATTTGAATTGTATGGTGTAAGGAGCAGATAAGAAAAAAGGTGCCCTTACAAAGTAACGATGCCGCTTTGTTATAAAGGGTTTAGCGACTTATCGATGATCGATATAATGAACAATATTTAAAATATAGTTTACATTGTTTGAAATTGCATAAAAAATCAATTATAATATATACATGATGGTAGTATAATTTTGCCTGTTAAGATTTGTTAACTAAGCCCCCGGAAACGTTCAGCTAAATGCGAAATAATTTG
>JAHWXV011094789.1:0-13205 GCA_024586415.1 Phrixothrix hirtus
TATACAACAGGTAAATCTTAACAAAAGTATTGGTTTAAAGTCAGGTAAGAGGAGATATTGTTTTAACAGTAAAAATTATAAGCAATAGTACATTGTTTTCATAGTTACAAATGGTACCATACGATTTCTGTTACTGTCTCAACCCTGATATAATAAATGATCTTAAACAAATGGTTCAATATAAGACTAGCAATAAGCTGTTCTTCCAATACAACTTTTATTTATTCAAATTCAGAATAATTCCGTTATTTTTGTAATTCTAGGTTTGTTGCTTTACTAAAGATAAATTTTCCTTCACTGTTGTTGCTTTAAAATAATACATGATGATCAAGCTTTACTTGTAATGTGATCCTTTTTTCCGCAACCATTGTGCTAATCGTTTAACCAGATTTTCAGTAATTATGTTAATATTCTGAATTTTATAATTAGTGTTTATTTACCACCATTATTTGTATTGGCCTTTTATATTTTCTACCAATTTTCAAAGTTTTTTATTTGCAAAATGGCCTCCTTTACATAAGCCAGTTCATTTGAACATCTTTATTATTTTCACTGCGCATCCTCGTCTACAACTTCCTACCACCAATTTACAACTTGCACTTCTTGCTTTTACATATTTTTGACAATAATTTTTATATAAATTTAACTTATTTCTACATGTTACCGATTATTTAAACTCTCATCTTAGCTTTATAAATTTTGTATGTTGTTCTTTTGAACATTTTAAATTTTTTGTTTTCCTTGTATTTTTATTAATTTATTGTAACCTAACGTAACTTTTCAGTTCCCAGTAGGCTATGAAAAAAATTCATGTCTTAGCTTAATCTATTCTCAGTAATAATTATCTGTCAAATTAACAGTTTGAATTTATCATATTTTACAGAACATTTTTGAGAATTTAAAACGAAGAGTTAACAAATGCATTCAATGCAATGGTTATCAATTCGTATATTTACTGTAAATAAATTTCCTATTCTAATTTAATAATGAAGTTCTTTAACCAAATCTGTTGACATACAATTTACAGGTTATGAATTTGCTTTAATTGGCGTGCATGTGTCTAAGCTGCGCCCTACGGAAAAATTCCATAGCTTACTGGAAACTGAAATTTAAATGATTGCATGTTATAAAATTGCAGAATAGTATTTAATTTACTAATAAGTGCCGATGTTTCAATTTACAGTTAAATTTAGCCGCTATTCAATTATCTTGCCTCGTTTTATGACAGCCAATTTTTCAAAATGTAAACTTGTACACAAAGAGATTTGATACCTTCGATTTTACGAGTGAATATCATTGAGGACAGTAACCTTTGCGGTTTAAACCCTCCAGGCTTGTTGTAATTTGACACTTTCGGGTAGGTGCCACCAATAAACCTTTTTATCATTGCAGGAAATTATTTATATAACAGAAAATGGGTCAGTACAGTGGAAATAATTGGAATGCAAGGTTGCCAAAGTGCAGTAACTTTAATTTGAAATATCTTGCCAATGGTTGGCAATAGCGAAAAACGTTATATCACATGTTCTGCTCTGTTTTCGATTTCCTACTACCTGTTACAAGAATGTGTGCTATTTACTTTACACCCTGTATAAGGACTAATCAAAATCTAAGTTTCACATATATGTATTTCTCATACCATATTTCTCAACCAGAGAGCTAATGCTCAAACATAACTTTTTCACTGGTTTCCACTCTATTCTCTGCTATTGTTATTACAGATCAATGTTTTACAGCTGCACAAAACATATTTAAAATGGCTAAGCAGCTTGACACATTGTCTAAACTCAAAATGAAGGTCTCATGCTGTACATCACCCCTGATGTTTAAGTACAAAATGATCCCTCTTAACAATAATGTGATGCCACATAAAGCTACCATTACATAAAACCTCCTTAAGGCCTTTAAATGAGAACCATGGTATTATCCTCCCATGTGGGCTGGACCTGTTACCATGTGACTATCATTTATTTGGACAATTGGGCAGAAAGATTTCGGTGTGACAAAGAAGTTTAGGAAGAAGTATCAAAGTAGCTTAAGGAAATTAAACAAAATTTTTATGAAGGTGGGATTACAAAATTAATCTCTTGTAGTTGACTGGTGTGAAATAACATATGACTTTCTCTTACGTACATAGATATACAAATATGCAAATGTTCAAAATAATTGAAATATTATTTATGTTTATTTTGTAACGGCCATTCGTCCAAGTTATTGGACATGTAAAACCCTGCTTAACTCAGATTTTCTCTGATAACTCGCTTCAAAGCATTTTTTTCAGGAAAACCTCTAAGTTAACGTAAAAGGATGTCAAGGACATAAGAATCATAGTAATTTTCAAAAAAATTGTTCAAAACTTTTTCAAGAAAATCGCAAGAATAAAGTGGCACTTCCAGTCATTCGATTTTAATTAAATTCTTGCTGTCTCATGTACAGAAGATATAAAATATAAACATAGTTTTTGATTTTCATATAATGATAGATATAATAGAGAATTCGGAAAATATCTAAAAATGACAGAAATAAAGTTGTACTTTCGGTTATTTGATTTTAACCAAATTTTTGATTATGCAGAAAAAAGTAATTATGACCACAAATATAAATTTTCATTTAGTTAGGACTATTAGTTTCATAGATATTGTATTCAGAGTTAACAGTTAACAGTACTTCTGGTTACTGGATTTACGGAAAATTTTCTGAGTAACCACCTAGATTACATGAAAAGGTCTTAAATGCTTAAGAAATACAATAAATTAAAAGAAAATCGTTATAGCCAATTTCGAGAAAATCTGGTTATTCTATTTTAACCCAATTCTTGATTTAGTACACTAGGGTGATAAATTTTCATTTAACTAGGGTTTTTAGTTTCATAGTTATTTTATTCAGACTTAATGGCGAAAGTACTTCCGGTTATTCGACTTACGGAAAATTTTGTGAAAAACCGCCTAGATTATATGAAGGGGCATTAAATTTCTAAGAAATATTATAGTTTTGAAAAAAATCGTTAGAGAGTAATGCAGCACTTCCGGTTTTCCAATTTTAAAGAAATTTTTGCGGTCGTGTGCAACAATGGGTAGAAACTCAAATTTAAATTTTATTTTTCTAGGACTTTTGGTTTTGAGTTATCGTGTTCACAGACAGACAGACACACTCATGCACACATGCATACACGCATGCACTTACTTACAGACCAATTTTCAAAAACATTATTTTTGTACTCAGGGGAGCCGAAAATGTGTATTTCCACTAAAATTTCGACATCAAAAATTTTGGTCGAAAACAATACTTTCTCTTTTACCTATATTTCATATAACATAAGAGAAAGTAAAAATAGTCTAAGAATGTAGCTTTTAAATATATAAAAAGATTTTAAATTGTTCAATTTTGTGCAATTTTTATTAGGGGTGAAATTAGTTTTTGATTTCTCCTTATGGAATGATAAAAATGTATATGAAATATATAAAGCTGCCAAGAATGGTTATGAATTCTAGATTTAATTTCACTGCTTTTAGTCTTCAAATATTTCATATAAAATATATTTAACTTGTCGTTTTTTTAACGCAACATAAAAATTTGAACCTTTTAATTTGAGACACCTTTTTCATTTATCATAAAGCTCTATTATTTTTGAACTGTACCATAATATGGGGTTTATATGGGCCATGAGTTACAGCTCAAGTTTCATGTTTCAAGCATAGTGCAAGCTTTGTATACACAAAATAGGAGTGAAATTTGTTGCTATCGGATTTTAAACTTTTGGTCCTTGACTTGGACAGTGAATAGAAAAAACTGCACAAGAAATTTAAATGCAAAAAAGATTGGTTAATAAAAAATTTAATTATCTATTATTCACCGCAGTTTAAAAATTATATAGTCATGTTTTTGCTGTATCAAATAATAATAACTATGGCTACTAAATAGCGAGAATTATTTTTGTTAGGATTATGTGACAATATTACAAACTAGTGTAATATATAGAAGGAAAGATACATGTCATAACATGAGATTGAATATCATTTTGTTGCCAATTTATTGCGTGAAATGCAATTGCATGTTCACAATTATAGCTATAAAAATGTACAATAAAAAGATGGAGCAAAGATTGTGATCAAATTATTGGTAAAAAGTTTTAAAGTTGCATCTGTGTTCGTAAACTGGGCTCGTTGGTTTAAAGAATGGTACAATGAACAAACAGCTACTCCTGCATAAAGATTAACATTGAATATTTGTATACCCTCATCTTCTCTGCCAGCTTTCAAACATTTCAGATGTCAGCTGAACATGACATTAATAAGAAAAGATATTCCCACCATGTTACATAAGAAATTAATGATGCAAAACTTATATGCAAAGATGATTTCAGAAACACACTGGAGCAGAAATAGTTTTGTTAATTAATCAGGAGTTTAAAGTGATACTAAAGAGTGAGTGTAGATGAATCTAGGTTCTTTCAATATATTTTGGATATTCGTCTTCAAAGCAAAGGGTTGAAGACGAAAGACAACGCCCAACAAAAATTCACAAGCAAAAATCAAATATCAAAAGCATACTGTTTTGTTCTTTCAATATTTATAGAATTATCCATAAAGAGTTGGTCCATCTAACCAAACTGTTAATACAAAGTTCTATGTGGGTGTCCTGGAGCGGTTATGGGTGCATGTTAGGCATGTACATCCAAAAATGGACTATTTCTGCATCACAAAAATGTACCCTTGAATTCATCATTGTGAGTATATGAATTTTTCTTTCAGAAAGGTATGCCAATGTTCCCAACTGACCTTACAGGCTGGAGCTGAACTTGTCGACTCCTTTTTGTTTCCTTATGTGAAAAGTCATATGAAAAGACATTTTGAAAGTATAGAGGGCATTAAAGTATCCACAAAAATATGCTAAATATGCTTTTAGAAGCGTGTTTTCAGAACTGTTTCAGTTGGTAGAAAAATCATTAGCACAAATGTGGCATTTGGAGAGGAATACTGTGAAAGGGCAACTGTATAATTACTCTATATTAAAAATAATATCTGATTTATTAATAAATTCTAATTATTTATTTGCCATACCTTATATATGGTAGATTATGTTGATTTTGAGCATTATTTCAAAAGTGCATCAGAGTTACAAATTAATTACAAAACATACCACACTTAACAATAATATTTTAGTTTCGTTTAGTATTCCTTATATATTGTGATAATAATTGGGTGGCCAAACGTTTCGAAGTTGGAAGTGACTTTTTGGTGAAAGTGTATCTGAGGACAACTACATAATTATTTTATTTTTATTTTAAATCAGCTCTAAATTTATCACTATAATTTTTCAAGGTTCACGTCAGCTTCGCAGGAGACTTCCAAAGGCCTTGCGCTCAACTACGGTCTACATTTTGGCCACTCCTGCTATATTGAATAACTAAATTTTTATATTATTATAAACAATAATAAACAGTAGATTCTTATGTTCTGTTTGAGTTTTATAAATTCTTGTTCACATTATTGAATATAGAATGTTTAATTAGTAAAGAATTGTTAGAATAATTTAGACTATTTTAGGAAACTAATTATTCATAACTATTTTAAAAATTACAGAAAGAAATAGATTCAAATGTCACAGATGGGAGTATGGCAATGAAGGAAGAACAATACTATCATGACCATAGTGTGTTCTTCTCTCATCCATTCACTGCTGTCTGCAACAATTGAATCTATTTCTTTCCATAACTTTAATAGTTATAAACAATTATTCTTATAAGATAATTGAAATTATCTAACGATTCTTCTGCAATTAAACATTTTCTGTCTGATAATGTGAACAAAAGTTCATACATTCTAATACGATATGAGAATCTGCTATTCATTTACTTTTTATTATAATATGAAAATTTATCAATTCTGGATATTGTTATTATAGTAGTGTGTAAGGAATACTATAAGTTAAAATACAGCTGAAATTGTATTGCAGTCAGTGTAGAGTTTTTTGGTAATTAATTTGTAAAGTAGTGTGTTTAAAAACAATGATCAAAATCAATATAATTTATGACATTATTTGATATAAGTAGCAAAAACACAAGTGTGTATAATCTTCAAACTTTTGCATATAATAGACAATTAAATTCTCTATTAAATAAGTTTTTCTGTATTCAATTTAAATCTCAGATTTGTTTTTGTATTGGCCAAAGTCATGGATCAAAGCTTAAAAATCTGATAGTTCAGTGAAGTTTTCCTCACACCAGCTATCAAGAAATCAATCTTGTTTGATTTTTTAGCACATACTGATGACTATAGAAACCAATAATATCCCAAAATTAAGTAATAACAAATAAATTGTAACATGAAGTTATACAAGCCCGTTAGCATGTCAGTTGGCCCACCTACTGAAATTGTACTTTTTTGGGTACCATCAAAATATAATAAAAACAGCATGCTTTTGTTAATCCTCAACTTAATCCCCATGGCATTTGTGATTATATTCAATAGAAAACACAAATTTTTTGTTCCTTTTTAAAATATTTGACAATATCAAAAATGCTCCAAATTATAGTCTTATTTCTCTTAAGGACAACACCCTTTGATTTGGGTAAGTTAGATTATAACCTTGGGTAATATTGGAAGAATGACACCAAAACAATTATCAATTATCGTTAAATATATTTTATATATTTTGAAGCTATTCGCTATTTGTGTTATTTAAAATAGGCAGAGGAAACGTTATCAATGAATAAATTTGTTCAATTATTATGAGATTATTTAATTCTGAAACATCAAACTCGGAAATTGCAATTTTATTGGTTATTGCGATACATTGTACGAAATATAGTTAGAAAACATAAAACTACCTTGAAATGTAGGAAAAGAACCATTACTGAAATCGATAGAAGGGCATCATGATTTTATTGAAAAAAATCGACGTGCAAATTACCTTGAGTTAAGTGTTTTCGAAGTGATGTAGTTGGAAGACAAATTTATAGATCCACGTTACATAGAGGCTCACAAAATGAGATTTTCTACAATCACGTTCATAATAGATGTATCCTGATGCATGAGAATTTTACAATATGCATTAATTAATTGATTTCTACTTATTCTTAGCTATTCATAAAGTTATTTTAATTTAATAGATGATCTTTTATAAAAACAAATTAAGTGTAATACAAACCTTCTAACATGACTAATATACTATCTCTGCTCTTTCACATACTGCAAAACTCGAATGTTTGAAATCATTGCCAACAATTTTGATCTTTTAATATAACTTCTCATTATTTTTCCAACAAATTCAAATTTAGAGAAACTAAACTATTTGTAACAAGAAATAATTATTTATTGTGACTAAAGTTTTAAATAAGTAAATAACTAAAAGTTTTATTCATAAGCAAATCGTAAACCTTCTTACTTCATCAATAAATTTAGTTAAATCACAATTATTAATTTTATCTTTGAAGAAGTCCTTTTAAGTTCATCAAATTATACTTAAAAAATATCCAAAAATCACAATCGCTCTTATTACATAGATAAATTTATTTGAACAAAGCAATGCTGTAAGTATTAAATTGTTACAATTCTAGATCTAGACTACTGTAATATCTTTATTTAATTACTTAAAGGTATTGGTAGAACCTCAACTCGCCAACCATGTACTGTAATATCATTTATGATAGTTATGGAGAGCAAAAGCAGAACTTGAGGTGAAAATCTTTTTATTAAACAATAATTATTACTACTTAACATTATATAGACTTTTCATTAAAATAACGAAATTTTTGCCAGCTTTTATAATCTAAATATGAATGTTCCCATTAAAAATTAATTGTGATCTTGGCTTAATCTAAATCAATTTTAAATAGCAAAACGTCGAATAAATTCAAATGCAAAGCAGAAAAATTAAAATCAAATCCATACATTAATACTTTTATCAGAAATTGTAATTTTAAATGGTAATTATATTATGTTTACATCAATATTGCTTCTTATGAAGTACCAAAAAACTTGCGAAACAAATTTATAAACCAAATTTCAAAAGTAATCTATTCTTTAAAAATTATGGACGTTAATTTAAAAAACAGATAGCTTTTATTATAATAGGATTTGGTTTAGCAATTTGTATGGACTGTTTTTAACACAAATTCAATATACCATAATTAAAACATTATCTGTGATGTTCCTGGCATTCATTAATTAGATTAATTATAATTAAAACCTATACACTGAATTTATGAATGTGATTAATATAATAATTTACCTTAACCTTGTGGAATCTTCAAACTTTACAAGCATATTCTACAAGAAAAATGATACTATTTTCTCTAAATTTACATTTTGTTGGAATGTTACTGGGCACCGAATGTATTGTTAAACACTTAGTGTAAATAAGAGCTGTTCTTAAAATTTGCAATTTTGTTTCAGGCTAAGAAAAAGCTACTTTTGTTGTTACAACAAAAAAAAATAGGATAAAATGAGTACAAAAACATAAGAATTGGAACCCTCCGCAATAGCATGTAATACAATAGAGTGATAAATTCAAATTTTCGGTGTGTGTTGGAGACAGTAGGAGTCAATTTATTCATAGGAAACATGATGCATTTAGACCACATTCGTCTTAAAAGAAAGATGAAATTTCCTGCATTGGTGATGATGCGGAACAGCAGTCATCCAAAGGTGTAGGGAAACTTCATTTTATTGAAGGAATTATGGATACCAACAAATATTTGGACATTTTGGAGGAATCTCTTTTACCAGTCATGGAAGAACGTTTAACGTCAGGACAAGATTTTGTCTTCCAATAGGATGACAAAAAAGATTCTAAAATGGAAGACTATGATATACAGCTTTTAGGATGGGTTTGTAATAGTCCAGATTTCTCCTATTGAAAGTTTGTGTTGCAACATGAAAAAGGTACCCTGAAAGTATCACACCAGAACAATCCTTTAATTGAAGCAAGGGGTTCTTTTATGCCAGAATTCTGCCAAAAGTCATTTACAACTAAGTTTCAATGAATTTTGGATGTTATAAAGAACAAGGGCAATGTTACCCAGTGGCAAACTTTCATACTGTTTCTGCATTTTGTTACATTTTTCCTATGTGTGCTTATTTTGTTTTGCTTATTGGGTTTAGTGATTTAACAGGTTTTTCGTGTAACTAGGAGATTTTAGAAATGTTGTTACATGAATAAAACAGTTTAAAGTTCATGCAGTATATTTATTTTTCCTTCCTAAAAACAATTTTTGAAAAATTCAATGTTGGGCCAACTGAGTTGAGAAGGGGCTCATATGACATATGTATTCATAACCTATTAATTTAAATATACATCAAAATATAAAAAATAACAACAAATAAATAAATAACAGCATTGGTTAGATTTGATTCTGAAATTTTTTTCGTAAAATTGCAGAAATGTTCATTCAGAAAGGAATTTGTACTTATTACCAACCAACATTGAAACTACATGACTATTGAAAACACTCCATATACAAATTACAATAATTAATACACCTAGGGGTTTGTTCAGCTATCAAGCCCATATAAACTCAACATAAGGCAAGATGTTTAATAAATATTAAATACAAGCAATTTAATAAATAATTTATAATAATTTACTGTTCAGTTAAAGTATACAAAAGACTGAACACTTTTTATTTAAATTATGTAGTGAGCATGTTTTTATAAATGTCATTATTGTAAATTCAGTAATGTATCTGTGCAAAAATCTACTTTTGCATACATTGAAAGTTGTTAATAGTAGTTTGTAAAGTTTTATCTAATAAAAATTGTTTTAGTAGGTACATAGTTTGTTAATAACCCTCAACCTTAAAACAAATTATTTCAATATAACAATATAATACAAACAGGAGTATCTTTTGAGCAATTATTTGAAATTACAATTATCTTAAAACTGCTTATAAATAATAAATTATGATAAACTAATTATTCTGTTTTGAAATGAAACAATATTTACAGAAAGCAAACTATATAAAAATATATTATTGTCTGGCACTCAGTTCTTTTCGTACATTTTAAATTATTAGAAATACAAAATTTTTATAATACTGTTTTACCAGAACTACATTATTAAAATGTACGATAGGCCAAACTTGAACACAACCATTATAATTCATATAACCAATTATAAAACTTTATAATACACATAATTAACTGTAAAAATTATCACGTTGTTGGTAGATTGGTAAAGGCGTTTCTGGAGAAAGATCTTCATCTGAACTTAGTTTTTCTGATTTCCATGGTAATGAAGCTAATGCTTTTTCTAAAATAAAGAATTATTAAAATATTTTGAATCTTTTCTATGTTAAATAAGATGTAAGCCAGTAAAATGAAAAATCAAATGACCTCGTAAGTTTAAAAATAAGCCATAATAAAAAAAAGAAAGCAAAAGATAAATTAAAAACACACCTTAGGTAAATTAAAAGCTAAAACTCCAATTCAATTATTATTCCCCTGGATTGTTCGAACCTATGATAACAAAAATAAAAAATGGTAGCAAAATAAAATAATTCCTATAAAGTTGAACGATATCAAGTTTTAATATGAATTTTAATACTACACCCTAAAATAATTCGTTACCTACCTAATATAAAGCATTCACATCTATATTTATAATAAAAATAACACCCATTTTCTAAAAATAAAAACAATAAACTATCGAATTTAATTCTGAATTTCATTATAAAAACCCTCTTCAGCTTCTCATTGGAAGCAAAATAGACTTACAAATCAGTACTTGCAATATACTAACCCAACAATGATAGCTTTAGAATCAGACTGAAAATCTATCAAATATTAATGACATGGTAATCACTGTACCACCTAACTTGGTTTAAACAGATATTAGTTTGAGGAATAGGAAATGTTATCATTTTAGAAAGAATCAGGAAAGAAAAATCTGGTATAGAACGAGATACTACTATCAGATTGAGAAAATTATGATTCAAAGTAAGCTATAATTAGTGTATCACAATTGACAAGATTGATTTCAAAATATGTTTGCAGGTTAGAAGTTGTCTAACTTCTTCTTCACAATGAAATTAAATGCCAGGTGATGATATATATGAAACAAAGAATTATTTGTTGTATCAAAACTTCACATTTTGAACACCTACTCTAACACATATCAAGGGTCAAACCGCAATACCTCATAAGTTTCATTTGTTTCAAAAACATGATTTTGGAGCCTATAGATTGTAATTGACTGTTCACGCCATCTCACAACAAAAAAAATTTTAATAATTGTAAAATTATAGTTGGTAATGCAGGAAACGTTACCTTGTATGTCGGGCTTAAAAATTTTTGTTGCAAAACCTCGTATGCTCCATATGTCAACAAGTGCTAATTATGGCAGGTAAGTTATGTTGACCTAATATTTATAGAAAGTACTTTATTATTACATTATTTCATGCCGAAAACTTTAGGAATTTTCTAAATATAAAAAATTGTGTTCTACGCAATTACATCATTAAAAAATTATATTTATGATGCATGTAGAACTTATGAGTTATTACAGTACTGCTTGTTAATTTTGGTACGCTTTATACAAGTTTTTGTATTGTACAATAATATTACCTTCTTCATAATTTTTTAGGCATTTTAATTAAGTTTACATAATTATTCGTAAAAATCATATCATTTTTGAATACTATTAATTACTTCTTTTTCAGTCTTTACGCAAACTCAAAAAATACTTAGTTTAGTCGTAAACAATTCAACACATCAAGAGTAATCTTTGGTGTATATGAGTTCCGTTGCTTGCAATAACATTAATGCTGAACCATCTAAACCAAGTAATAGGGTTTTACCAGAAAATATGCCAGAGTTTCAGTATGGCAAGGAAATGTTATCTCAAGAACAAATAGATGTCATTATACAGAAGGCTGAAAAACAGTTGACAGCTAAGGGATTGGCAAATCTCTATAATGTTGATGTTGGTGATATTACCTTGAATAATGCAAACCTGGAGCATAATTCTTTCCAAGATATCTCCAGTAATTCTGTTAATTATGTTGGAGAAGAAGAACTACCCAACAATTTCACTGAAATCAGTGGTCATGACTACTTACCCACAAGTGAAGAGAATTTAAAGGAATACATTGATGGAGATTCAGATGGAATTTATGACAGTGACTACTCACCCGATGCCGGAGAAGAACTAGAGGAACACAGTGACAAAGATCTAGATGAAGTTGATGAGAACATCACTGAAGCATGGAAGATCATACAGATAAAGACAACAAAGGGATAGCTAAACAAATAAAGGGTATACACGAAGAATAAACAGGATTTTACAAATGAAAGGTAAGGGAAAACGAACAATACAGGATGTAAGAAGAAAAGAAAGATGGGGATACGATGTAAATGCATTTCAAAAACATTAAAAATGGGGAAACCTTGCTCAAAGATGCTATTTAATTTCAGATAATGACAGACAAAATTTATTTGATAACATGTGGTCATTATTGTTTTGGGACCAGAGAAAAATGTATGTGTGCAACACTGTGATACGAACAACTCCAAAAAAAAGAAGAACTGCTGCTAACAATTCGAGATGTGCAGAAATGTTACAATACAACTTAAAGTTACTGAAATAGGACTCCATTAGGCCAGGAAAGTCGGCCAATGATCCAACTGTGACAGACTTAAGAGAATTACGTTATAGTTCAACAGGCACTATAATGTACAAACTTAACCTTGATGACGAACCACAGAAACTTCCACAAAGAGCAAAAAAAGTTAATTTCAATACAATTGTTTTTCCACAATTACATGGAAATAGACTTCCTATAGCAAAAACAAAATTTGAACATTTGCAACAAATTAAGTCAGTAATTCCCAGGGTGTGCTGGAATTTTTATGACAACTTGGTTTACAAGGACTGATTTTTTCAATCTGTTATTATAATAATAATAATATTAATAATAATGTTTATTGCTTCTACAGGCATTTTCCCATTTACCAAAACAATTACTGAAAATAAACAATATATAAAATTTTATAACATTCAAAAATGAATTATTCTGTATTTAACATTTCAATGTGCATAACGCATGTATATCTAACATAATAGAATTTAATGATGCACTAATCTAATAGAAAATAAAAACCACACTTTCTTATGAATCTATAAAACCTAAACGGTAATTATTAATCAAATATAATTCTTAATAGTTACTAAAAAATATAAATATAATTTTAGATATTTTTATATAA
>JAHWXV011094972.1:0-11078 GCA_024586415.1 Phrixothrix hirtus
CGGCAGTCCAAGTTGTAAAGCTAAGTGGGATCACATTGAAGTTGTGCTCTCAGTGTTTTTGTATTCCCTGTAGTGTAAAGACGTTTGTTTCGGATTGTGCGCCCCCAAGACATACCACTACGCGCCGCCACTGCTTTAAACTCTATTTAGGATAACTATCATGAGGGCGAGTTTTATGATATCCTGTATATTATGGGCTTATGAATTTGATTTATGTTGAACTTTAAAATATAGTAGTCAATAATTCCCAAACATTAAGAATATAAAATGTAGATAAATAAAAATAATTACTTATATTTTCAAGTATGCAATACATTTGGTACCGCAAGCTTCTTTAAATTGTTTACAATTTATTATTACACTTTCTTATAGGTGTTAGCTAAATATAGAGCAATAAAAGTTGTGAGTACCCTTGTTTCTTATAATGAAATTAGCAAACCTATAAGTACTAAAAATTAATAATTAATAATTTAAATTTAACGACGCGCATCAAAAAAATAGTAAATACCGTAATTTGAAGGTACTCACTCAAAGTTAATTCTAGACAAGTATGAATGTCACATTAGTACGTAACTGAATTACGTTCATAAATTGATAAGTTTAAAGTTGGAGTCATTATGCAACATACGCATGTGAACATTATTTTCAGAAATTAACCAAACCGCAGGTTTTCTTTAGACTAAACAGGTGTAAAACTTCGATAAGATGAAGATTAATATCGACCTCCATATTTAAAGAGTTTATAGATCAGCAAACCCAAAAGATAATATGTAGTTCTTTCTCACTTAAGGACCTCCTTGTGCATGACAGCCTTATTAGAGTGTGAAGAACGGGATAGTATGTTTAACTGAAAGTTAAGGTTGTAGGACTAGGTATGAAGTGCTACCAAGGACAATAATTAATCACGACGTTATTAATTGGCTCTCCCGTATACTGAAACTTGAACAGCGGGTTAACAAGATCCAACATTACAATTTTACGACCGTGAAAGAACTGCCGTTTCCCTTACACAAAACTAATCTCAACCCTACTTTCCAATACAAAATTATCTTCCTTATTCACATTCTTCTGATGATTTTCCTACCTTCTTCAATATCAAGCGTAGTTGCGTGTCCAATATCACGTACACCATATTTCAGACATGTACAAAACCCACGCTTGTTTTAGAAAGGTCCCAAGCCACTATATATTCTAATTTAAAATGAACGTACTTTAGTTTTTAAAAATTAAAGTAAGAAGAATAAAATAAATATGAATTTTAATTATATCGTCATTAGCGGATATTCAAAACTAATTTATTTAATAATTCGGTAATAAAAATTTAAATAGGAATCCTAACTAAATTATTTTAAGAGATACGGATTAACAGGGAAACTGGTTTTTAATATTGATGAACAAATAAAATTAACGAAATCTTAAATAAATATACAAAACAGCATTTAATCTGTTTTGATGACAGTGGCGTGCTATTTTAATTTTGTTTGAATCAAAAATGATCGCTGACAGTACATCCGTATTTATAAAAATAAAATCAAACGTTCCTTCAATTTAAAGAAATTGGTTTTGTTGTATTTAAGTTTAATATAAATGAGGGTCTTGGACGTGTTATTATTAATTTTTCAAAAATATTTATTCATAGTGATTAGTAGAGTTTTTAAGGAATATCATATTTCGCTAGCATAGGTTTGAAATGTTTACAGATAACGTTTACTATAAATGTGAGGTATTATTAAGGAAATTGGGAAATTTATTAAAGAAAATTCTTTGTAATTAGTTTTAGCATTCAAACATAAAACATGAAAAAGATATCAGAACATAATCTATATATGAGATGTAATATAGTGCCACCAAGCTTAAAAAAACCTCGGAAAATATGCGAACTAAAAATAATAACAAACGGCAGCAACCAATCACATCGCTGTATTTAAAAATGTACATTCTGCGCCAAATTTCATTTTAACGCCGTTCAACATTTTGTGCGTGTATTAAAGGTGTCTTATTTTATATTTTTTCTTGGATTTTACGTTCTATTTAAACCAAATCGTCTGTTTCAAGAAGTCAGTTTACCGTCGATAAATCAATTTTGGTAAGTAAATTAATATATACATACGTCATACTACAATGATGTATTGAGTTATGTTAAACACTAGTATAGCCGTAAATTATTATATTTGTTAAGGATAATTAAGTAAACTTAGTATACTGTAAACTTTATCTTGTTTTAGCTATACTGCATCATGAGTTCAAGTGGAAGAGTCGTTCATTCAGAAGCTCGTAACATTATCCAAAGTGTTGTCGAATTATTTGATCAGAAAGCAGATAGTTGTTGGAGATTTCCTCTAGAACAACCTACTGAACTAATAGCTGCTGCTAGAGGCATGCCTACTACATTTATCAAATCTTTTCGGAAAGAAGCAAAAATAGCAGGAACTTGAGCACTAAAATTTCCGAAGAAAAAACGATGTAGTGTACCACGAAATAAAATCGAGTTAGACGAGGCTGATAAGTGCATTTTACGACGAACTGTGCATGAAGTCCATACTGCCGACAACACTGTACTAACTGTGAATTTGTTAGTAAAGAAATTGAAAGAGATAATCAGCTACGCAGGTAGACGTGAAATATTACGAAAGTATTTAATAAAGATAGGTTTTAAGTTCACAAAAATGTCAAGACAAACGTAGGCTATCAATGAAAAGAAATGATATTGTGGCTTGGCGTTCTCGATACTTACGAAAGTTAAGGGAAAATGATAAACGAGGCGATAATAAGAGGCCTGTTGTGTATTTGGACGAAACGTACATTCATTCCTCGTACGGGTTTAGTAAATGCTGGCAGTCTCATGAAGAACCGGGTGTTTATAAATCAAACAGAGCTGGTTAAAAGCATATTATAGCTCATGCGGATAGTTGTTCTGGATTTATTAACAATGCCCTATTAATTTTTAAGTCACATGGTTAATCGGGAAATTATTACGGTGACACGAATCACATAAATTTTATGCAATGGCTAGAAAAACAGTTAATACCAAATTTTCCAAAAAATTTCATTTTAGTAATCGATAACGCACCGTATCACAGCGTGCAAATAAATAAGCTGTCAACGGCAAGTCATCGTAAAGAAGTAATTAGAACGTGGCTAGAAGCAAATAACATTTCTACAACCGAAGATATGCGAAAAGCTGGGTTGACACTGTTAGTTAAACAGATTTCTTGTAATAAAGTTTATTATGTTGATGAACTCTTAAAACGACATAAACCTACAGTTGTACGATTACCTCCATATCATTGCGATCTAAATCCTATAGAATTGATTTGTAGTACAATGAAAAGAAAAGTAGCGGCAAGTAATGTGCAACAAAAAGCTAGTGATATTTGCGATTTACTAAAAAGTATATGTGCAGAAATTACGAAAGAAGAATGGGCGAAAAATTGTATGCATGTAAAGCATATTGAAGAAGATATGTGGAAAACAGATTGTTTAACAGATGATGTTATCGATAATTTGCCATTTGTGGTGAACACCGGGAGCTCTAGCCATGAGGATATGGTGATATCGGAAGCTATTGATTGTGAAAGTTCCTACTATTATATCCAAATAAGGATTTTAAGTGGATGTTTCATTTCAGATAAAATTGTAATTTTATTTAATAGATTAAATTTGTAATCAGCTGGGATAATTATTTGAAATTAAAAAATATTTTTAGACTAACTTTAAAACAACATAATAGTAATATTTTCCTAAATTTTGATATTAGTGATTTCATGTTGTTATATTACATGTTGTATTAAGTAAATATTGGTTTTGTAATAAAAGGCAAAATGTTTGTTTTTATCCTTGATGACTGGTTATGCAACCAATAATACTTAAATGTGTTTTCTATTCTCTGCATAAATTACTCCAAGTTTGCATTTTTCACTATGAATGTACATGACGAACTATTAGCTCCCTCAGCCGCGCCCACTCAAGGATGCTTTAAGCTTGGTGGCACTGTAATTGATCGTAATTTCCACGTTGGCGCACTCTAGGCATGATAAGACCATAAGAACAAACGATTAAATAAAATAAATTAAATTTAAATCAATTGTACATTGTAATTTAATTCTCATATACGAGTACGTATAAGTAAATTGTTCTCTCATATTTTAAGTTATTTGTGAATGTATGATACTCTAGTTATCCATAGTCAATATAAAATGCCAAAACAGAGATACTATTATAGAGTATAAAGTTATTAATGTTCTTGTTGTAACCGAATTATATGAAAAATTGAATTTCTCGCTATTTATATTTTAGTATGTCATATTTTTTTGTAAACATGTTTAAATTATACATTTGTATTAGACTAAACCAACTGAAAATATACAAAATTCTAAAGACTAATGCAAAAACTGAAGGCAACATAAGTTAAGGTTTAATTCAACCCATTCATACGTTTGCATCTTAAATACCCCTGTTTACACATAATAAGTTTGTTGCAAATGATGATTAAAGTTTTGAAATGCATAACCAGTTACCTAATTGAAATCTTGTTTGAACATGCATAAAGGCATATACGACGGGCCAATATTCTTGTCCGCTCTAACAGAGCTTTGATTCCATTGCGGGCGATTTTGCTTTTGTATTCTGTATTTTATTACTATATGTTTTAATACGGTAGCCTGAAACAGAAGCACCGATGTATGTAGAGACAAAGAAATGTTTCATCCTTTATACTAGAATGCCTTAAAATGTACTCCCTGTACTAAAGAGAAGATTAAAATGAAAACACTGAAATTATTGAAACAAGAATTTTCTATTAAAACTAATATTTAATTTAAAAATATTGGTAATTTTTACAATAAGGTTGACATACTCAAATCCTGGGCAAGAAACTTGGAGGAACTAAAGATTTTGTTCAATGAATAGAGAATACTAAGGAAGCGCCTCTAGCTATCAAACTTATGGTACGCGTGCGCGACCAGTTTTCAAGCACTATCTGTGATAGACGCCATTATGGTCAGAGGACAGTTAAAGTGACAAGTCAGGGAAATTTTTATTAATTATGTGTAATTTTGAGGATATTTATTTATAATTAAATGGAAATCATGGGTGGATGTGCCGCTTATAGTTGCACTAATACAAGTGTTAGAAAATCAGCGGGTTTATCGCTTAACAAGTACGTTTTTATATTTGTGATTGTTAGGTTACCGAATATTATCGTCAATTTTTGTTTATATTTGACAATTAAAAGTATTTTGAATTTATTTTGCTTACTGTGTATACATAAGAAGGCACATTGCTGCATATTTCATAATGTTCAATTGCTTATATTTAAAATAAAAACTATTTAAAGTCAACATTTTCTTACCTCATATAGCTTGTCTATGTGTTCATAGGAATGCATATTTTAATTTGTTACGATTTATTATTAATTTTAAGTACGTACGGCACTGATAGAAAAGTAAATACAAATTTGACGTTTCCAACACATGCGTATAACATGCCAACGCCTTCATCGTAGTCAGAGGACTTGAACACAGCTTTACGTGTTTAGGGCGCTTTCTTAGTTCTTTATTCGTTGATTTTGTTGAAAAGAATATGTTTTATACAGAAGTCGGTGTTCTGTGATGCGTCGTCTTGAAAATACACGTAGATGAAGTCCAGATAACGTTATGTGGTGTGGATGTTATTTGCAAACAAACCACTATTGATATTTGCAAAGTGCTTCTCGTTCATTTTTCTCATACTAACAGATTATCATGTTAGTAGATTCAACCAAATAACATACGTCCATTTTTCATTACAGAATAAGCGCTCTGTATTTCTCGAACGATAACAGTGCGGTAGTGAACCAATGGAGATAATTTCACGTACGCACCTAGGTTTAGTTCCAAAGCAATGCAGCTAACTTACAAAAAATAGGAGCATCTGTAGCGTAACACGCTTCAAATAGAAACATGAGAAAATATAACTTGTTTTACAAAACATCTTCCTCTCTGTAACTGTTATCATTCCTTCGACATCGCCGCAGAGGTAATACAAAAAATATTTTAAATTTGTTTTTTTCGTGTAAGCTGCACAACTAATTCAGTTCATAGAAAATATATCGACCCAAATAACATCCAAAGTTTTGAACCTATATGAACTCCATTTTATAAATTATAATCAAATTAAGCCGTACATATTACAAATTCGAACTTAGTAACCGTTTTGCCCAGACAATACAGCAAAAAACCAAAATTAACTAACAACATAATATATACAAATACATATATAATCATTCTTAATATAATGACATCATGACTGATATACAAAGAAATGAATTATAAGAAAAACCCATCGACAACCATAAACTTGACTAGATAATTCACAAAATTACCCAAACAAAATACTGACATCATTTCAAAATTGATCCAAACATACACTTACATTGTAAATACATACTAAGCCATTACAAGGACCTAACAAAAATAACATTAGAAAATGAAAAAATACCATAAAAAATTAAAACAAGACACCAATTACAAATACCTAACAAATACAATGACCTACAAATACAAAAGTGGCCAAACCTGTGAAAAAAGAACAATAATCATCAACCAATAATCAACTTCCTATTTATTTCCTTTGTGAAGTGAGAATAGAGATTTTTTTGTATTTCACCTTAAAAAATTTTCTTTTTAGTGTTACTGATTTTCGGAATCCGTAGTGACGGACTATCCCAGTATTCTATTTTCTTAGAAAGTATTGACGAACGCCGTTACAGAAAACTCTTAGTGCTAGTATAGATTTAAGTGATAAATAAAATCTTTCAACAATAATTAAAAACAACTAGTGATTAATAAATATTTTAGTTATAATATCCCAAATAAATTAAAATCGAACAACCTATACTCTTTTAGATATCAAATAAAACTGTTAATACGCTACGAAGTATATATAATCTTAGAAATAAACATGCAGTTTTCAGAACTCTCTCAACTCCACAGGATTTCTGGAAGAATAGGAGGAAACATAAATAGCATTAATATCCTAGTTTTAGGAGCCTTTTGTCTTACTTGATAATAAACTTACAGATCTTTTATAAATAAAAATAATTTGATTTGATATCAAATATCGTAACTACACATAACATACGATTTCACTTCCTTATTTGAAAACAGCATGTTTTTGAACTCTCTCTGGCTAAATAATTACAAACCCCATCCAAGCTCAAAGCTGAGTTATTTAGATTCAGATAACACATGTTTATTTAATGAACTATTGGGGCCGACCTTCTTCAATTATTAAATATTCTAAAAATTATTCAAACCCTTTTTATAAACCTAAAAGGAATAGCACCACTATAAAAACAATTACATTTAAAATTCCGATAGTCACCTTTTACTATATTATTTTATTTTGTTTTGTAATGTCTTTTCTTTAGATTTATATATTGTAACAAAATTAGAAATAATAACAATTCCATGGAACCACCCAGAACATTCCAGAGGATTCCATAGAACTAAGATAAACGATAAATCACAAATGACCGATTACTGCAATTGATATATAAATAAATTCAAGGTCGCAGCAATTAGTCATGGTGTTGGAATTTATTGCAGCTGCATAATGTCTAATTCTTTCTTGATTTTACCTGCATTTTCTAGAACATTTTCTTTTCATATAAATAACAGTTTAAATTCCTGTAGTTTTAAGTTTTGCTAAGAAACTTGTCTTGTATAAATAGATAGAAATATAACGTTTATTATTAGTGTACTGTAAAATAAAATAAATAATATGAAATAAAATTTGAGTTAATAAGTGTAAATAAATAGTTGTAATTTAGTGAATATAAATAAAGGCTATTAAACGAGTAACTAGTTTCGTTACAATGTCTTTGAGGTTGAAGTATATCGATCAAGAGATAATCGATATCTATAATCTTCCAGATTGTAGATAATTTCTTTATTTAAAAGCATTCTTTATTAATAATTTCTCAAGGGTAACCTATTCAAGCATACTTTGTAACATGATTAATATAACAGATAACTTAAGTACCTACTTAAACATTGTTTTGAAATTAAAAGCTAGAAAACATTTATTTAAAAATTATTTTGTACAACTATCGATAACAAAAGTTTAATTCCCAAATATTTGATTGAAATGATAGTTTAATCTAAAGATAAAAAAAACAATATTAAAATATAAATAGATCAAAGGTACAAAAAAGTTTAAAGCATTTTTTACACTTGCTAATAATGGCAAAATGTTTAATTCTGTTTATTGTGTTAATTTATGTCCAATTTGACCTTACACGTAAGTACTTCATTTTATTCTTTTATTCAACAATCTTACTACTTTCTTTACCTATAGGATTAATCTATAAACATTTCCAGTATGAATGCATCTTTTATTCAACTAACTGGCGTTATATAAAAAAAACCTTCTAGGTTATTTAATTATTTCGGTCACTAATTTATCTACAATTTACAACATAGTTTTATACGTCTACATTTATTTCCAATATTTATTTTAGCGCACAGATTATCATTCTATGTATATCTTTATATGCCACAAATTTAGAGTCAACTAACTAAACTATGATTCATCTATTCGTATCTCAACTATAACTTTTAGAATATCCAACATAAGTTGAGAAAGTATGATACATACACATATAAGCTGATAATTCGATATAAAGCACGACACATCACGAGCGATTCCATTTTGTGATCCGTAATATAAGCTACTACTACTTTTGTTAGAGTTAGTTAAGCTATTTTGAAATTTTGCATGACTTTCAAGTTTTTTGTCATGAATCAAACCCCCTAATGTATCTGTACCATTTAAGCTGCTTCTTATAATATAAATATAATATAATATAAAATAAGAAAAAGGAGCAAACAACATCTTCTATTTATTGTGATTTCCCTCGAATTCACTAAATGAGGTGTGCTTTGCTATTTGTCATGATAACAGAGGATTTTGAGAACACCTTCAAAATATGCTCAGCAGCTTTCCAAATCGCTGTCATTGAGTTCTTGAGCAACCATGATTTCGTACGGATAGAACTTCAATCTGACAATTCCAAAGCAGGGGTTTACTATTTAGGAGCTGAATATTTTACAGATAGCATCTCAAAGCTTGAATATTCGCTTCAAGGTCTTTCACATGATTTTCTCATTAAAAACCAAAATATGGCCTCGAAATTGTAACTCAGAAATATAGATTTTTGATGAGGAACGGCAGCGTTTCATTCAAGCTGAAGTGAGTGCACTCAACAGTCTGCATCGCTATTAAATAATCCTTATTTTTGATGAACGTTTCAATTACGAATGTACAATTTATATACGTCTAAACCATAATAGCAATTAAAAATGGTAAAGCAATACCTTCAGAAATTGTTATGTAAAATTTTAGTAATCGGCTATAAACGAGTATCACGATGGAGGAAGTGATTATCTGAACGATGCCCTTTGCAAAACAAAATAAAGGCAAACTATATTCCATGCACTTTATAAAATAATAATTTCCAATTTTGGGTGGTTTTTATACAGAATAAAGGTGGTTAGTTTTACTTCTCTAATCACTAAACGATTACAATGTTGCTAAAATATATCGCAGATCTTCAGCTCGTTAGAATGCAATTAATATATTCATTTTATTATTTAAATATTAATAAGTTCATATAAACTATCAAAATTTATTTCTCGATTAAAGCTTGGATCCAGGCTTCAATTTCTGGTAGAGAAATGAGCTTATATAATTTGCATGGCCCTATTAATATTTAACAAACATATCTACGTCTAGGAAATAAAAAATGAGTCGAATTCATCATTTTATGTATTTACAATAATATGTTAAATAATTTCTTTTTGTAGAAAATAAAAGTGATCATTCAGAAATAATACCAGGTACAGAAGCATGTGGAATTACAGGTGGCTGGAATTTTCCCCTATCTGCAATAGCAGTCTGGTATGAGTATCCTTGGCTGGCGATTTTGCTATATAATGGATGTAAACTTTATTACTATTTTTTTAGATTATGTTTCTATTTGTTTACTTTTAGCTACAGTTTACGAATCAAATTGTGGGGGTGTATTGATTAATAATAGACATGTTTTAACAGCAGCTCAGTGTGTAGTAAAACATTCTTTACGCCAAGATCTGTAAGTTTTTTCTGTTACTTGCTTATATTAGTCGTAACTGCAATTATCTAGAAAACGTATATAGGAATGAAGTGTACATACCTAAAAGTTTTTTTATAATATTATAATATATGCAGTAAACTGTAATTGCACTGACAATGAGAGGCTTTCCTCAAAATATATTTCTGTAGATGAAAAATTAAGATGGCGTAAGTGCAGAAGGCGAATTATTTGTTCTTTGTAAAAGATACTGAAATTTTTTGACACTAATTTTGATTTGACCACTATTCTGGGATATACAGGGTGCCCAAAAAATAAGAGTTATTACGTTTGTACGTTTATACGAAATATTTTTTATTAAAGCATAAAGTCCGAACCTGCATGTTATTCTAGCCGACTGTAGCTGTTCAGTATGCTATCCTACTATTTTAACGGCTGTTCGGTTTTCGATACATATTTCAGCGTTGACAACCCATACCGATTTCTAATAGGTATTAGATATACCTGAAAACAAGTGTTGGTAAGTTTGAATGCATAATTCAATTATTAATAGCGAATTTTAGCCAGAAACTCTCTTTTAAATTTTTATATCTGCATATTCGTTAATTCTATAGCACGAAAATTAAATTAAGATTTTCTTATTCAAAATTTCAAGATAAGGCACTAATCAGTAGAATATAATGAAAATAATTTTTGCATTTAACATAAGAAAAAGCTGAAAATGTCTATCGATGAAATATTTTAACGACAGCTTTGAAAATGCTCAAAATTTAAACAGAAATTCTATTAACAACTTTTTCTAGTCAAAATTGGAACAACATGGGCAGTTTTATTTAGGTGTTTTTCAGAATTTAACTACATGTTCGTCAGTGGCGGCGCGTAGTGGTATGTCTTGAGGGTGCACAATCCGAAACAAACGTCTTTACACTACAGCGAATACAAAAACACTGAGAGCACAACTTCAATG
>JAHWXV011095396.1:0-11690 GCA_024586415.1 Phrixothrix hirtus
TAAAATATATATATATATATATATATATATATATATATATATATATATATATATATATATATATATATATATTATTTACGCAAATAAGATAAAATCAAAATCTAAACTTCTGAGAGTAAATACTTATTTGAAAATAAATGTCAAGAAAATTATTTTTTTAATTACGGAAGTATAAAGATTAAAGAAAATTCTGACAACAGGAAATAAAATTAGAAACTAATTGTAAAATAACCGGTTATACACATGACAATGTTTATTTATGTTCTGTGGAATTTATATATAACGCGAAGGTTGTATAAAATTATTTACATTTAATTATCAGACGTCCTTACCATATTTTTTGCAAAGATGTATGCTGTATTAGAAAGTAATTTTTGCATGTACCAGTTTTTATGTTAAATATTTAAAATCAAAGTCGTCACCTGAATATTAAAATATATGTGGAATAAAGAATTTTGCACCTTACTGTAGCTAAGCATATTCATAAAATACATAAAAATGTTCAATTAGAACACAAAAATGTATGTCTCGGTTTTATGAATTTAGTTCTTATAATTTTGGTTTCAAAATATAAATCAATAGTAGAAAGTTTATTATTAACAGTGTAAAGAACAGTAACTTCCTCTTAAACTTTTGAATCTATGTATATAGAAACGTTTATGAAAAACTATAGGAATTATTGGTTTCAATTGCATACGTAAAACATTTTTATAAGTACAACAATAGACATTCCAGGGATCAATGTACTGAAAAGTTTAACGTACTTGACAAACATAAGTATGTAATTAAGTAGACGAGTATTCCAAATAGAGCGTACTGAATTTGTACTGTATAAGATGAGAGCTTTCTGTAGCTCGAACACGTGTGTGCATACCATCCCTCCACTAAACATAAGGCAGTTCGCAATTTCATGTTATTGTAAAATCTAGGATATAAATTGCTCTAGAAATGAAGGTTTTATTCCTTAACCTCTGTCGTTTCTAATCAAAATCCTCAATAAATAAGCTTTTCAAAGATAAGTATTAGATAGAATTATTCTTGTACTGATCAGCATTTGGCCCTCTATTAATTAACCTCAAAACTTGTTATCCTTGAAGCTTTATATCTACATACTGTAGTCAACTAGCGTCGGTGGACGACCTGAAATTTGTAATCGCTATTGCTCATTCTAATTGTAAGATACACAACATTTATTTTTAGCTAAATACGTATACCTTTAGGTACATATTGGCGATTTATAACATAAAAAATATCGCATGTGGTTGTGTTTGGTCAAATACCATGGTTATTGAGATAGAAGTTGTCAATAAAACCATTGACATCAGTTAAATTAGCAAGCAAACATTATTAACCCGGAAAATACGATTTTAACAAAGTTTTGTAAATGTATAGAGAGTACAGTATGTTTCAAAATTGGGAATTGGTACTCAAAAACGGTTTTAAAGCATGAAACATCCTTTTATAGGTAGAACAATTTTTTTCATAAATTATTCGAAATATCAAGAAACGTTTTATACACAAATTTTGTTGTTAGTATTTTGATAAAACAATTGCAGTAAAAGCTCTGATAACCGAAATAAAGGGAACAAACCCCTTTCGGACGAAAACATTTTCGAATATGAATTTGATAAAGTTAAAAGGTGTAAAAAACATAGATTCCTTACAGAAAGTATTTTTTGTATATTTAAATACTGTAAATGGTTATTCAATACTGTAAAGTCAAATAAAGAAGAAAAAAACTAAATTTATCATTTCTTTTAAAAAAGGTTAAAATTTTCAGCGATGTATCGTTACGGATATACTGAATTTCGTACATTGGAAGCTCGGATATGAAAGCTTTTACTGTAATTTCGAAAACTGATTTTTGCAATCCCTATAGTAACGAACATACGAGTATATGGCGGATTAATAGGTCGGCCAAACAAAGAAGCTTTCCCTCCAGTTTCAGCGATTTCGGAATTCACAATACCAAATTTGGAAATATTTCTGTTATATAATTGAAAACAAATGAATATTTTGTTTACAAGTATATAAAATTGTACAACTATACTATAAATGAAGAAGCTTATGGTTTTATTATCTTAAAAACGTGTTCTATTCATTAAAATACTAAGGTAATTAACAAAAGCTAATCAATGAATTTAAATATGAACTATTGAAGCAAGATCTCGACTGCGCCTATGGGTTTGGCTTTTAAAATGGGAATAATATAATATATATTTTTTAAATTTGAAATAAATACTACAAAACATTGTAATTAAATAAAATAATTCAATTAATAAAGATAAAAAAGTAAAATTAATTAGAAGAAATTTAATTTTATATGAAATCAAAATATTGGAAAAAGTGATATACGAGAGCTATTTTTTTCAAGTTTCGTTAGGTTGGAAATTGAAAGTCAGTTGTCATTATTTGGCGGCGCTTGCGCAGTATTGTTTTATAATCTATCTGTCATATCCTCCACACGAGTTAGCCCTTTACGTGCCGTTGATTTGAAGTGAGCGTTGTTTTATCATGGTTATTACAACCTAAAATTCCACCGCATGTGAGATTCACTCAGTGATTCGTTTTCTACAAGCAAAAGGTAATAGTGCGATAGAAATTCATCGAGAATTGTGTATAGTATATTTAGAAAACGTTGAATGATAGTGGTGTGAGAAAATAATGTAGGGGTTTTCGGGAAAGACGAACATGTCCATGATGAGGAGAGCCAAGGAAGGAAGTATGTAGCAACAAAGGACGTTATCGTAAAGGTGAACAAAGTGATGCGTGAGCGCGGACGATTCACAATTTCTTAACTGGCTCTTAATTTTCCTCAGATTTCTAGGTCAGCTCTTTACAGTAAAGCTCGGCTACCGCAATCTCTGTGCAGAGTAGGTACTGAAACATGTTACAGATGTTCACAAACAACAGCGAATAAGTTCTATCCTAACGTTTCTGCAGCGTTACATTGTGGAAGGAAATGTTTTTGAATAAGATCATAATCAGAGATGGAACATGGACTAACTTCGTAAACATCGAAATAAAAGAGCAATCGAAACAATGGATTCATATGAACTAGACCAACAAGCCGAAGAAATTCAAACAAACGTACTTGTACAGAGAGCAATGCTGAACAAAAGAAGAGGAATTTTTTCATCGGGCATTATCCTTCTTCATGACAACGCACGGCCTCATACCACAGCACAAACAAAGGAGCTTCTCAAGAATTTCGGATGGAAGATATTCGGCCACCCGCCCTACTGACCGGATTTGGCACCAAGCAATCTCCATTTGTTCACCAGGATGAAAATGTGGTTAAGAAAAAAGCGGCTCAGCACTAACAATTAGCTGAAAATCAGTGCGCAAGATTGGTTGAAATACCAGGCTACAACACGGTACAGCAATTGTATAGGAAAACTGACTCCCCGTTACGAAAAGTATCCTAACATCGGTGGCAACTACGTTGGAAAATAATTTAGATGTACGAGTAACTATTTTATATATTTAAACCTTTTCTAAATACTTTCATGTTGACTCCATGGAACTTAAAAGAACAGCCTTCGTAGAATGAAAGTTAGTATAAGCGACTAGAAACATAATATAATTCTTATAAACGGAAATTTAATTAAAAATGGTTTAAAATCTTTAAATTTAAATAAATTATAATAAACCTTACTGATAAGATTTAGAACAGCTAAATAACTAATAATTGTAACTGTTTTTAAGAACAATCTATCGCTTCAAATAGAATTTCAATAACCTCAAAATTTACATCATATATTGTAAAGGAAGCATGGTGTTCAAGAACACATCCACGAGGTTTATTATAGCAATCAGGCCTATGTTGAATAAGGTATCCTTTAAGAGCTTGGATAGTCTGACCTAAGTAATGAAAGTCGCAGAAGTCCTATATAATTTTATAAATTAAATTACTATTCATTAATTTTATTTGTTATAAAACAATAGTTCGGTTACAGTGATGATATTTTCATTTACTTATTTAACTTTGTTTTTCTCATAATACGAGGTACGTCCATAAACTAAGTTCCGTTTGTATTTCCTGCTTCCGCAGCGCTGTGAAGGCAGTTGCCCTAACTCATTCAGAAGGAGTTGACACCAATTCGGGTTAGTTGAGTGTAATGTACGCTTCGTGATTTTTCTTTGATTATCCCGTCGCTTGTGATATTAGGTCTGTAATTTGTTTTCTCAATGCGAAGAATATTAAACCAGTCAACATTCGTCAACAAAATCGTTACGTATACGGAGAAAACATGTTGATTGATTCAATGTTAAGAAGATGGGTTAAACAGTTCAATGAAGGTCGTAGTAATGTGCACTATAACGAATAAAGTGGACGTCCGTCTTTAGATAGTGATCAACTGGTTCGTTCTATTGAAGAACAGGTTAAAAGAGTGCTTAGGTTTACAATTCTGCCCTCTTTATGGAATTTCCAAAAATTTCAAGATCTGAATTTTCGGAAACTTTGCGCTTGCTGGGTGGCAAAAAGTCTTAGTGAGGAAAACAACAAGAAGCATCAGGGAAGTGCACTTGAGTCTTTGACACGTTACGACGATAAAGGTGAATACTTTCTTAACAGTATAGTAACTGAGGATGAGAGGTAGGTAACTTATATGAAACTTCTGAATTAAAACGGAAATCGATGGAATGAAAGTATACTTCGTTATCAACAAGAACAGAAGTCAAACTAATCTTGACAAATCGAAAAATCATATGGACAGTGTTTTGGGACAGACACGGTGTTCTGCTGGTGGATTTTTACCCCGTGGCGAAACAATCAATGCAAATGTTTATTGCGAGATGCTTAGAAAACTGCGATGTGCAATACAGAAAAAGTGTGGAGGAATGCTCACCAGCGGCATTATTTTGAGTCAAAACAGTATCCGCCCTCACACTGCGAATACGGCACAACAACTCTTAGAGAACTTTGTCTGGGAGCAGTTCAACCATCCTCAATACAACTATGACCTCACACCTAGTGTCTTACATCTTTTTTTATACCTGAAATCGAGCCTCCGTGGCATAAGGTTCAACAATGATGACAAGTTCAAAGTACATATTACCACTTGGTTGATATCACTGGCGGCACCTTTTTATGAAGAGGAAATGCAAACGCTTGTACCGCGCTTTGACAACTACTTACAAAATGGTGTAGTGTAGTAGAAAAATAGGTTAAGGTTTAAAGATTTTCCACAATACATTTTTTTACTGAATATATACTTGTTTTCTTTGTCCTGTCAGACGGAACTTTGTTTGTGGACGTACCTCGTATTTGTTTCAAAGGTGATTATTTCAAATTTTGAAAAACATAATTAGTTATTAAATTATGTTTGAGAAAAGTGCTATAAATTGTATTACATATTTAGAGCAAACAAATGTTATTTTGACAGCATTTAATTAATAAACAAACTAATTAGCGAATTCAAAATATTGTTTATCATGCACTATAGAAGGAATTTTATGTTCGTCTTCCAAGTGTTTCACAATAGCGCTATAAACTTTTCTCTTATAAAAGCCTAAACAAAAACGTTGTACGATTTAAGCTGTTAAGTGTGGTCCACTATTTCCAGTGGTAAAACAATTTATATCTGATTAACTACTATGCAGTGCTGCTCCATTATGCTGATATTACATTTATTTATAAATGTTTAAAGGTAATAGACTCGTGCTTTTTTATATCGGTGGTAATTCGGTTTTAGGGAGTAAAAGAGGTTGTTTTCATCTTCAAAGTAAGATATGAGCGTCCTAATCCTAATGTTTTTACTTCGTATGAAGGGAAACATTTTCACATTTATTCCATACAAATAGGACTATTTTATGTATATTTAACTGTCAATATTGTCTAATATAGACTCAAACCTAGGGGCAATTTTTTATCCCCTAAAACCAAATTAGCGCCGGTATAAAAAATACGGGACTCATAGATTTTAAATATCCAGAATTTGTAAATTTCATTAAAATTGAAGGGTGTAACGGGCAAAATCGGCGCTAGGCATCTTCAGAGGGCAGTTAATTGTCAACGTTCAGAACTTAGAGGGTGTCCTTACAAGGTGGGAGGTTCGAATGTCATATAATTGATCGATGTTAGGTAAGTTAGGCAAGTTCCCATGATGGTTGGCGTCAGTAAATTAGTATATATCAGGAAAGCGCCCACTTCAACTGTCTCGATACTTACTTGAATAAAGGGTTGACGGCCAAAGTTTGAGATCCTGGAGAGAAATAATAACTTATAGGGTTAGAAAACTGCGTTATCCACGCCACTATATTGTACAAGATATATAAATATCAGGACTAAAATGTTTCAATGAAACAGATGGTTACTGGTTACCCTAGGGTAGATTGAGAAATTACTTATTAATAATTAATTGATTTACTTCAATTAAACGTGAAGTGATTTTAGATTTTGGTAACCAACGTAATTTTAAAGATTTGTTATGATCTTAGGAGCAATGACCTTTTCTGCAAAGCAATAGTTTTTTACTTTTGTTATTTATACCTGAAATGTTGAATATAGATTCGTTATTAATTTTATTTATCTTGTAGGCCCCCAACAAACGAAAAATCAAATTCAATAATTAAATAAAAGATTCAGAAGTAAATACATGTATTTCGAAAACAAAATATTAATAGGTAAAGTAAAAATGTATACAAACAAATTTTATTCTAACAATCTACAAATGAATACAATGACCTTTCCAGAATACTATGAGATTTTCGGTCAACTGAAATATAAACAAATAGGGTGGAATGACTGACCTAGTCTGAGGTAAGGCCTAGGTCGTAAATTTGAATTTAAACTTAAAAGTAAAATACTTTGAACGTTAATTTACAATTTCCTGTTAATTTGAAGTTATCAGTTCTAATAAGTTCTCACTTACTTTGTTCGTGTTTATATTATTTTGATGGTAATAATATAGGTACGGCAAAGTTGTTGTAGAAGTTTTGAATTTACTTCGCCCTGGGCCACAAGAATGCTGTTCACACAGAATTTACTGTATTTCGGTTTCAATCTGAAGGCGCCTGGACTGCTCGTACTGCAGTTCCTCTGGATTCCTTATTTGCAGATTATTTTTAATTCGTGTTTGAACTCAGTACATTCTCGGACGATTATTGAAATTATTTTCGCGTTCGAGTTGTTTTATTTGAGATTGTGCTATAGAGGACGTCACATTAGATTTTTAATTTATATGTTCTAATTGCGTAGTTGATCTATCTAGCTGTCTGATTTTACATTGAGAAAATAACTTTGATCTTTCCATTAGCGGCAGCAGTATATGCACTCTATACTAGCACTTCATGAAAAAATGTTGGATTTTCGTGTTTTAGGTTTTTTATTAATTTGTTATTAGTTCCCTTTCATGGTTTCTTTGGTGCAGCATGTGTTTACATTTCAAATTGGTCTTAGTTCGTGTTTAGTTTGAAACCGTTGAATATGTTGGTTTTGTCCGCGGGCACTTTAATCCTATTTAAATTTTCGTGCAATGCCTTGGGTTTACAGGTAGTTTATTTTACAGTGACCCTTTTCAGTTGTTTATTTTTATTTAAACAACTCCTTTGTTGGCGCGAATTCGTAGTGACACATCCGAACTTTAGTTTATTTCACTTTGAAATTTTTGTTTGTTTCGCAGATGTGATAGTTACGCTTGCTTAACGTTTATTATTTTCAAAGCTATTCTATTTTTATTAGTTAGGAAACTGTTTGAGTTAGGTCTAAAATGTCTTTGTATACTATTTAACCTACAGCATTTTTAGAAAAATTAAATAAGCGTAAATTTATTATTTATTTATTAATTAACGAGGAATTCAACATGGTTAAAATAATAGTTGGTATAATTAAATAAAATATATACTTCTATAATCACATATTGTAGACAATTTCAAGATAATGCAAGTAGTTAAAACTGTCTAACTTCGTCTTAGCGCAAATTCAACGATATATCATTTCCAATTATGATGGTTATATTTACAATTATTTACCCATAAAAGCTAGTTAGTAATTTATATCTAAAATTTGATTTCTAAGTCCATTAACAACAGATATTAAGGTAATTGGTCTGTTAAACCAAACGATCAGCAATACTTATGACGATACGGAATATTTATGCGTTAGATGTCGACGATTTCATAACCATCAAAATGAAATTGACAACCAAAAGGTAAGAAGATGGTGACTTGCTTAACCGTCGACGACGGGAAGTACACAAAAATAGGATGTTAGAGATCGTACCTCAAAATCGAAGGTACGGTAAGGAAGAGGCTGATACAATAGTACGGAACACATTCTGGTACTGCGCAATAGTCTAGTCACTACCCAATCTGGGTGAGCGTCCAATTCCCACGATCTTGACTATCTTAAATTATAAATCAAAAAGGGGAAACTAATTCGCATATCACTACGTTAACCTGCTCTCGCAAGACCTACAACCGACGAGACAATTTCTCTCGTTTCTTAGCGAGACCGCATCTTGTCGTACGTAGCTCTTCAGGCCAACTCTGCATTAATCTTATGCCTACACGCGGAGAAGGCAGACAAAATTCAAGATTCCGTAAGCCTGGCGTAACATCATTTACAAAGGGGATTTTGTTGTAGAACATATTTTGTTACGGTTGATACAGCTAAATATTTGTGGAGATCTGTTAGTGAGAATTTTTTTACAGCATTTTATCAATTACAAATAACAAGTATACGAAACTAAATAATTGTTTTATTATAACTTATGATGCGAATTTTAAATATATGTCAAATATTTATTTACGATAAAAACGGGAATAAATAAGTCAATGAACTATGCATTCTTTCCAATTAGAACAAAAAGATATATGAATTCTATATACAGGATGTCTTAGAATAACTTCTACTTTATATCTGATAGATTTTCAAGTGCTCTTACAAGGGGGGCACTTAAGTGTCTTCCTTGGAAGTTTCTTATCAATTTATACTTCCTGAGCGGCTTTCAGTGTAGAGCTAAGGATACCGATATATTAAATATTTTTGACTTTCATTAATTAGATAAGAAAGGATAGCGGCGTCCCTATCACTATCAGTCCTACAAGGATGACTAATACGTCCTTGGAATATTTTTAAGCTTGTTATAAAGATTGCTACTCGAAGATATCTATTGACACTTTAAATTTATCATTCTTATTACAAGTTTACAATATATGAAATAGAAAAAGGTTACTAGCTCTTGTTATTAATAAATGGGACCTAACTTGATTCCATCTTTGGAAAATTTATTTAAGCTTGCAATTCGATATAGGGCATCACAGGAATCTCCAATATTTTATCAGTAGAATTTCTTTCACATCAAGAAAACTGATATCATCATCTCTTGGATTGACAAAATACCCAGTCTTTCTTTAGAGGTGTAGTACTTATTCTATCATCTACTTTGACTGCTATAAAATGGCAGATCCACGTTTCATAAATCAACAAAACAGCGCATAACGTCAACACAATTTTTATTAAAATGCTCTAAAAGTTTCGTATACTACTGATAATGAGCACGTTTTGGTCAGAAGTGAACAAATACGGCACTCGCCTTGCAGATACTTTACTCATACCAAATCCAGCATTTAAAGTGTAATGTGACAAAGTTATCAATGACATGAATTCTATGGTAGATTCTAGAATGTTTCATAAGGTTCAATGGCCCTAATATAAGTGATGCAATTACGAATGACTTATTACTGCAACCGATACTTAATTAATTCAAGATCACCGCGGACAGCCAATTACTACTGTTAAAAATGAGGCTATAAGGCTAGCCCAGTACCCGCTAATCTTATCTACTCATGCAAAACTAGATTTTGCGTGCTGAAAATGAACGTGTCTGGTGTTATGACACTTTTAATATAAAACGACATTATTTTAATATAAAAAATATTCTGACAAGGTGACAACTAATATTAATTTATTTTTCAAACCGACTGGATGAAAATAATATTTTGCAAGTTAAATTGTATATTTTATTGTGTTTAATTTATATAAAATAGGTGATTATACGTAAAAACTAATTTCATGGGGGTATTTTGCATGCTTTATACTTTGATGTCGATTTATGGAATTTCTACTTTAACTACTTGTAAGATAAATTAGTTTTAAAAATAGAAATATTATAATCTACTAATTAATACTTGATAAAGAAAGGATAAAAAAATATAATATTGATTTAGAAAATTAATTTACAAACATTTGAACAGTCGCCTTATTCTGCACCTGTTTCGTTATTAAAACTTGTGATCTTGCGATTGTTAAAGTGGGGTTAGTTTGCCAGAATTGGCCTTAACCTACCGTCTCTATATCTATTATATACGCGCTGGATGCATAGTCACCTGACGCTTCAGATCCATACTACCTCAAGTTTGCGCGGGACATTTAAATTCCAGGAATATCTGTATAGCATCTCCTATATTTAATTTATTTTTATTAACCCTTCCACATGATTAAATATTTAGAAATATCCCCGTTACAGAATTTCCCATACTCCGCTAATACAAACACCGACAATTCAAAATTCCTGTTAATTCGAACAGTCAAGGTGGGGTCAAACTGTTTACAAATAGTCGCATTCCTTTTTAATAAAAGCAGATACAAAATGAAAAAATTATACAATAGTTATGAAATTATATCGTATTATTAGCCCTTTTTAGGTAATATTAACATATGAAATAGATCAGAGAAAGGAATGTCAGATACATGACATTCGCTGCAGTCACTAATTAGGTTAATACTGTGTATAGAACAGCGTTTGGTAATTTTTTAATAATATTTCATTTCGAACCATTTTCATTGATTATTTTAGTAAAAATTGACCCTAGAACCAATAGCATTTTTAATTAGAGAAAATCAATGAGTTGTAACTAAATTGAGGTCATAATGTACTGCTTTAAATTATTTTGGTTATATTGAGCGACAACGCTAGAACTTTAACGATCGTGAACTAATACCTTTGGATTTAACGCCAACATTCTATCATTATGTCACGGTCACATTATTTATGTTAGTGTATAAAGTACATTATTACTAAATATTCCTATTATTGTTTTTAGCAAATTAATAATAAAAAACATTTAAAATATAAATCTCTTTACAAATTAATTTGTGAAAAATTAGCACCAGATTTTAAAAAAAATTATATAAAAAGGTTATTTAAATGTAGTATTTACAATTTAGTGACTGGTTTTTCTTTCCAAGGATTTTATAGAGTTAATTAATGTACTTCCTTTAGAATGTAGGTATTATTATTTTAATTTCAGGGTCATATACAAAAATTGAAAATGTTAAAATCCTGCATTTCCTTACATCACTAAATTAACTGAATAAAATATATTCAATTATGACACTTTATACCACCAGTGATATTATTAATAAGAACGCAGTCTAAATATTTTTGCAGCTTGAAATTATAAAAGTTATTGCGGAGCTTAATATCTATAAAAATAAAAATTAGTAAATTTAAAGCCTTTAGGAACTCCAACGAATAACTCAAGATCTTTTAAATGTCAAGTTTTAAAAATTATAAAACAATCAAATAAACTTGTGACGTTTCGAAGATTATCAGTTTGTTTGTCTTTCACTGTAGTAGTTAGACCAGTAAACATTTTCCCTGTATTCATTAGCGGTTATTTAAAGCACTATATATATATATATATATATATATATATATATATATATATATATATATATA
>JAHWXV011095660.1:0-10189 GCA_024586415.1 Phrixothrix hirtus
AAAAAAAATTCAATATATATATATATATATATATATATATATATATATATATATATATATATATATATATATATTATCTTACGATCACAACACGCAAGGGCTGGTAGTATAATTAGTCTACTTTTTAAATAATCATAATTTTACCGTTAATTATATTGAAGGTCTCTTGAGTATCAATTTCAAGAATTAGAATTTGAATTCACGCTTACCACTTTTTATACGGCATATACGAGTAAATTTTTTTTAAGTAGATGTCAAACACACTTTGAATTATCATAAACATCTATTGTATAAATCTTTCGATAACAGACAATGAATTATAGTGTTTTTCATTTTGTGCACTACGGAACGCACGGGCGCTGTATCGCTTCTACTTGAATTTAATACGCACTTACTCTGAATCGTCGCCAATTTCGTCCGAATGTACTTATTACGGAAATCATGTTCCAGTTGGTCCGGTGTCCAATTATAGCATTATTTAATATTTTTAAAGTATTTTATGGTTTCGCACTAAATGAACATAACCTCAATAGTAATCAATATAACATTTTATTATTATATAACAAAGTTTATTTTATTAATGCAGCACATTAATTATTTTCAGAGTGGAAAAGAAGTCAGCATTATGAGATTTTCCAATTAATAGTTTCATCGTACTATTAAAATTCTAAAATGAATGTTTGATTTAAACTGTTACAATAAATATTATTAAATAAATAATAATTTTATAAACACCTAGGTATTTTTCTGAAAGTTGGGAAACCATATCTAAATAATCCTTAAATTTTGGTAGTTCCGTTTATTCTCATATAAAACATGCAAGTTGAATTAAATCCTCATCATCACCACTTTCAGAAGAACCTAATAGGTTTTTCGATTTATATGTACTCAAACCACACTCCGTGCGTATTGTTTTTGAAAATATACAATAGTCATGCGGTTACTGTTGCAATTCTTTAGAGGCAAATCAAACACTGCCACAGAGTAGATATTTTAGCTTGGATGGAATGAAAACTAATCAATCCATCTTCAGAAGACAAGAATGAAGATAACTCTAATAAATTTATAAATTTTTAACATTCATATCATTTTATAGGTACCTAACCACATTATAAGTGAAATAAAACCAAATAAACCTCAAATGCCATAATCTCTACCTTTGAACGTTTTCTCACACCAATAATACCAAGCCAGCACAAACCTTCAAACGTGATTCTATATAAACTATAAACTTTGACAATAAATTGAAATTGAATATCTATCACTTGAAATACGCTTACGTTTTCGTATATGTTACTGTATATAAATTGCAATTGCTATAACATTTCTTACGCAAGGTCTTTAATACTCCTACCATTCAAATCACAGACCACATGTTCACACTTTAGAAATACTTTAGAAATATTAATTCGATAGATAATTGCCGGTTTCGTTACTTTCACTGCCTACGTGAGACGACGTAATGGGTACTGGTGTATTAAGAGAGTAACGTGGCACATTTCCGCTCGAGACAGCAAATTTAGGCGCACCTAGCTGTCAAAAGTGGTAATCCCACTTTGCCCTCAAATTACACACAAGATGTTTTCTACAAGTGCAATATAGCTAACAAATTCTAAATACTTAACTTTATTAATAACAACATTGTTGTTGTTGTTCAGCTGTTATCATGCAAGATTGGTAACTATACCACAAATTTTATTGTCTGCGTTGATTATACTTTTAAATTTCTTTTAGCTATGGCATATCTGATATGATATTTTAGCGAACGAAAAGTTACTTTGCCGCTCTAGGTCGGAAAGGAGATACTCTTTTGAAAACGTAAACTTTGCGTTGACATTAATCAGCTCAAAATCTATTTTTATGACGATTGTAGAGGCGGGAAAACAAGTGACAGACACAACTCTCAATTACTGCGTTCCACAAATAGAAGTGGAACTTTAAATTCCGTGTGAGTTCGCAATAACTGCGCCATAGTGCATGAAATAGAACTCGCTATTCAATTAATGTAAATACGGCTGCGAGTGTCAAAATGCTGGATAAAATCGAATTGTTAGTTGATTCTATGTCAGGCTAGCGAGGCTTAGTTCTGAAAATTATTAGCTTCCCTCATTCAAAAAGGTTTGTCTCGTATCGTATTTAACGTTGTAATCGACTTTTTTTCGGGTGGGGCTTGTTATATGTCTTTTGACGAAGTTGCTTGAATGTTGGTTTATAGTCAAAAGTAGTGGCATAAATAAAGTCTAGATAAATTTGTTCGGCTGACTTGCTTATTAGTCGGGGGTCGAGGGTCTGACGGAAGGGTTGTCGCCGTTGTAATCATTTCTGCTTCATATAAAGGAAGGATAAAAGAACGATCCAGGGCGCCAAATCGTCCACTTGCCTGTAATCCGATGTTAAATAGTGCTATCGCTGTTGTATAGTTTTCAATACACGACAGGACACACACAGGACGACGAAAAGTGTGTATAATCAATAATAGGTATGGTTAAAATATTGAGAAGAAACGTAAGTGATTTCTAACACGGACGTTAAAGGTTGAACACTCATTAGATACTGAGCACCGTGTGTATCGGTGTATCGAAGGTATCAGTTTGTTACTTACCATGAAAATTAATAAAATACATTTTGAGAGTTACCCGTATATTCCTGTAAGAAAACAATTTACATCTAAGAAATAAAATTTCGGAAATAACAACAGATAGACGGTTTATTCAAGTTTGAACACAGCCAGAGGTTATCAGCAAGGTAACTGACTACAGTTATAATAAATAAATGTAAAAGTTTATATTATAAATAATTAAGCTAAAAGTTCAAGTCGTAAGTAATTTGAATAGATCCGCGAAACAAATAGAAAGTAGGACTAACATACAAGAATCGTAAATAGTTACATTAGTTTACGTTAAGCGTAAGAAAATTGAAAGCGTTTAAAAATTAGTTTAACTGCTTGAGATGTGTGTACTTTTAATTATACAACCAGTTTCATGACCTCATCTTAGCAGGAATATGATTCATGCACGATTGACTCAAAAATCTACCCAGCTACAAAAAATTCTCCTTTACAATAAATTGTAAAATAGTAAATTAAAAATAAAATTTAGATAATATGCAAAGCGCTAGCAAAACATTTATCTAAACTGAAACTAAGATCTTAAACTGTTACAGTACTAAATTATAAATACATGAAAATTTCATAGTAATCGAATCATCTAAACAAGAAATTATCCTAACATTGATAAAATTTACTATGACTACTATTTGCGTTCAAGGAATCTCAACAAAAAATGAACTGTCGGTAAAAAGGAGAGTTTCCTTCAATTCAATCAAGTAAGTTGATTAGTAAGAAATAGCAGTAAACATTAGTTTGATACAAGACTAATTATTTCATCAAAACTAAAACGTAGTGAATGCAGTAACTGTAAAAAAAAAGTAACTTGTTTAAATAGCCATTATCTTAAGAAACAATTAAAATTTGTTGCAGGAAGTATAATAAAAATAGAGAAATATATAACCTGGTGTAGGTAATTTTAGATAAAAGGGTAACATCCAGTCCGCAATCGTATTTGACGACTTTAGAGTTTCTTGTGAACGAGTTCAACGGAGTAACAAAGATCTAGCCAATACGATGGAGACAACGGCAGTTTCCTATCTGGCGACCTGGAGTTAAATTATTGTCCATATAGTACGCCAAAATAATCATTATAGTTTAGAGAAAACTCCAGAGTGATTCCATATAAACCAATAGGTAATGAACGAGTGTGAATTACATGTCCCGTGCTTGCTTGCTAATTAGAGAAATATAACAAAATTAGAGCCCGTCACTGGTGCATTTTTAATTAACTTACCACGTGAAGGCGAAAGACAAAGAAATGAGTAGAATTGTTTTAAGCTATAACCAACTCGTATTCGTTCATTTACAAGAATGAATACATTTTATTTGCAAATGTCTGCCGTCGAGAGATAATGATCGTGAAACACGTTTTTATAGCACAGGCTTCTAGAAAATTTCGGACGACTCGTGTCTCGATTACATTAGTAATTCTTGTAACCTTTTACTTTCCAGTGGCGTATCGCTTCTTTGTAAAATTATCTAACCCAAAACGAAACTATATGAAAATGATATATATAAATAATAGTTAACCGAAGGAATGTAAACCCTTGTAAGTAAAATTGAAATATACAGAGCATTCTCTAAGAACTTGATAAGGTGCTTAGTAGTTAGACTTATTATGATATATACGAGGGCAGCGTCAAAATTTCCCGGTGTGAAGTTCGCGTATATATTTAAAATTTATCTACATTAACAACTTAATGCCTGAGATAGATAGAATAAAACTAGCCTCTTAACGCTACATTATAAATACGTTTGACATTTAATAATACTTTATATCTACCTACAGTAATTTAAGTTGAGTTGTGTTATTCGTAATTGAATTTGAATCAAACTTTTATTGAATATTATTACGTGATTATAAAATTTAATCTAAATTAAAATTACTTAGAATTAACATTACCACAAGTTCTAAATTAACCGATAAACTTGTCTTGGCAAAAAGAGGCATTAATAAGCACAACAAAATAATAAAACCTTTAAACGGATAAATTCAAATCACGTGCTTAATCTAATTAACCTAAAATGGAAAATGGAGCTAGTTCTATGGAGGCGGGTAATTTAAAATGTTCGCTAACACCGCCGCAGTGTTTGGTTGACTAACTTAATTCAGTAAATAACCTTGATCATTTAAGTTATCATACTAACTCTATCTTTGTTTAGTAAATGCTATTAAGTAATCCATTATAAAATTTGTTCTATATATAACAATTTTAAATTTGTATAGTACCAGCCATACTCTTACTTAATTTGTCAATTAGACACGTAATGGCGCTAAGAATAAACTAGCTGAATTAAATATCTATGAATATACAATAGCCCAACCAACGTTACGTTATCTATGCTTAGCAATTAAAGATAATCACATTCAATATTGATAAATGTTATGTGATATGTTGTAATGTATTACATGTATTTCCGAAAGAGATGGAGGTAAGATAACACGCAGTCAGTTTATATATTTTTACCAATTATTCACAGCAGAAAAATGTCTGTACGTATTTGTCTCCTTGTATATTTTTAAATTAGGGTTAAACCTATTGGACAGCGAGAGATTACCTATGAGAAGCGAAGCAATTATTGAGTGTGTGATAAACATTTTAAAATAGAAGATAAGTTTGAAGCACTTATTATAAAAGAAATTTAAAATCTTTTAGTGTTCCTACTTTGATCACTTTCTGTGCAAGTAAGACTAATTATCTTCATAATGAAAAACCAAAGTTAATAATGTGTTACTAGGGCACTGAAAATGCCTTATAACGTAATCTGGTTACCTTAGGTTTATGGCAGCGTTTGCACTAAAAGTTACATTATTTAAACACCTTAAAACATTGAAATTAAACAGTCTTGATTAAAACTGTATAGAATTATAATATGCATAATATTACATTTATTACAATAAAATGTTTTTATCTGGAATGTAAATTATAGATTCCAACACATGACTATTGAAAGTTAAATATTTTAGAATCTTTTAACTAAAATAGTGTAATAACGTAAACATAAAACTGTAATATTTCTTTCTAATAAAATTTTTTATTTGCTTCAAAATTTATTGTACGTGTATCTATTTATCTAAAAATATTTCGATCTTAATTAAATTGCTGTGTAAAGTGGTTTTCAAAAGTATATTCATAAAGCTAAAATGAAGAATATTAAACTAAATCTAGATTTACTATTTCAGTGGATAATACTCATAATGTTTTATCTATCTATTACTACCACAGCACCATATGCGATGAGGGAAATAACTAAGACAATAATTTGATTTACTTTGGCAAGTGGCCTATCCATATTACAATTTATATATCCAATCTATTCTCTTTGGCATGTTAATCCCGTTTTTGTGTTGTACCAAGGCAACGTTAAAGTTAACTATCTACAGATCTATTGATATACAGATCAAATGCAAGTTAAGTCTATATTCAATTAATCTACTGTTTAGTGCCAATGAAAGCTTTGAAGTAAATGTTTTTGTTTTGCACCTCCGGGACTAAAATACCGCATTTAGGCAATTGCTTCCATGACTAGAGCGACACTTTTAAACACCAACGGTGCTTTTTATTTTGGTCAAACTCAACAGCGAAGTAAACATCGCCTAATTCAGTACAAGTCGGACTTTGAAAGAAAGTCTCAGAGATGTGCTTCAGAATATAATCTGCGAAATTTTAACTTCGACTTTTTATAACTTATTCGTTCTATATTTGGATTTCAATCGCAGTAATGAACTGCTATTTAATAATTTTGTTTCATTTTTGAAGAATGCTTTGTTACCGTTATACTTTTTTATACTTATTTCTACTTAATTTACTATTTAACATTATATCCTAGTTACACAACTCTGTTCCACAGTAAAATGTTTATTTGTAATTGTTTTACGCTTTGAAGTTTCTGTTTTGTTTATACTTAGGTATTTAAGGGCCCGATAACTTAATTTTGATTTGGACATTACAATTTCTCGTTTTAATGAAGAAATTTGAATTGCTTTAGGATGTATTTATTAAACATTGCTAAATATATTTTGGACTCCTACGACGTTGAAAGTTAGCTCCAAAACGATAGTAGAAACAGTTTGACTTTTAACTTGAGTATATTTCCTACTTCCTAATATAGAAAATAAAATCGGAATTCTGTATTAAGGGACAATACAGCAAAACAAGGAATTATAATATTATTAATAGTAGAAAGAATTCGAATAGAAATTTATATATACATATATGTACACTGTATACATAAAGCATAGAATAAATTCAACACCTTTGAAACTAAATGTCTCTGAAAAAAATAAATTGTAAAGGGTTTGTGCAGAAACATCAACAATATCAAAAAAAAAATTTAAGGGCTAGCGACAGATGATACTGCCTGTAGGATAAAATATATTTGTAAAGGATTATAGACAGATCATTAAAAACAATTGGATATTTGGACAATAAAATCAGGTCATTCAATATATATATTGTGGTAACTACAACCACATACATAAGGATAATAACGTTACCTCATATTTCAATGAAAACTGTATATAAGAGTAAAAATATGTAAAATAATTTGAAAATATTAATATAGGAAGCTGACGTAGTTATGAAAAGAACCATTTCTCAAAAGAAAAGCAATAAATAAAAGAAGCTAACAAGTTATGAGCAAACATCGGAATCAAAATTTGGAATATTAAATCAAATTAAACAATTTTATATAAATGTTAGTTTAAGCAATATCTAGAATACTATTTGGCATTAACTAATAGTAATAATCTAAATAAACATGAAAATTTGAGTTTAATGTAAAAATCTTCCTAGTGAAGCGATAAAATTAGTTAATGCATATTTTAAGAATTATAGAATTCATATAAATAAAGATTACAATTGGAACATATAAACAACAACAAAATAACAATGTGATATAAAAACAAAGCGTGTCAAGATTTAAATGCATCATATGTTCAAGACAAATAATTTGCTGCAAAATAACTATGTAAGTAGTGATCACCAGGAGCCGTAGAATATTATAGGAGTATTTGCCATCAGTTTCATTGAAATTTTGCACAAAATGTAGAAAATACTAAAAAAAAAATTTTTACCTTTATGCTTTTTTTTGTTGCATATCTTTCAATTTATGTAATTCTAAAAAAACAATTTACACACACACACACAGATATATATGTATATATATATATATATATATATATAATTTTTTATATGCATATGTGTGTTTGTCTATGTATATATATGTGTGTATGTATATTTGTATATGTGTATTTATATACATACATATATTTATTTATTATATTTATAATTTGTAAATTATTGTACAACGTATTTCAAAATTTATAATGTTCACCTTAATTTTAGTATTTCAATTTGTCGATGATTTTATTTTATTTCTTGCTTTTGTTTTAATTATCTTAGACCATAGTTACTGTTATTTGACATTTCCTTTATTTATTTATACATACGTCGTTATAATTATAATTTTGTTATCCAGTTCTTAGATTATTTTCTGTTATATGTAAGTTTTTTATTATTGTAAAACTTTTTGATAACATTAAAGCTTTTAGGCTCTGATGAAGGGACAAATTTGATCCCAAAACGTCAGTTGACAATAAAAATTCCAACTTTTCCTGATATTAATGAAGTATTTATATACCCAAATTCTGGAAATATTTATTTCCAGTAAGACAACAATAATAGAAATTAGAAAAGTAGAAAATATTTTTAATTAGAAATAACTATATATATATATATATGCTTTTATTATCCAAATATCAATATCCAATTGTTTTTATTGATTTATCTATGATGCTTTACAAATACATTTTATTCTACAGACGGTATTATCTGTCGCTTGCCCTTAAAATATTTTTTTATATTGTTGATGTTTCTGCACAAACCCTTTAAAATTTACTTTTTTCGTATTTATTATTGAATATAGACTAATTAAATCGAAACGCGTACGTATTTTTCTACCGAACATTAATTCAACTTGTGACAGGCCAGTTGTACTGTGTGCTGTTATACGGTAATCAAATAAAAAGCTTTGTAGTATAACATTCAAATTTGTTTGATTTTTGTTTTTATAAGCAGCTAGTAATGCAGTCTTTGCCATTTTAACAATATTTTCTACCGCACCATTACTTGCTGGGTGATAAGAAGCACTGGTTATATGTTTAATTCCATTTTTATAGCAAAACTCTTGAAACACCTTGCTTTTCTTAAATTGTGATCCGTTATCTGATACTACCACCTTAGGTAGCCCAAACCTCGCATATATTGCCCTAATTACATTTAAAGTGGTCTCTACATTAGTAGAAGACATTTTAATTATTTTAATCCACTTTGGATGTTCATCAATTAATGCATACTAAAAAATTGCTATTAAGAAACGGACCAACAAATCTAATTGTATCCTTTGCCAAGGTTCAGTTGGCTGTGTCTAGGGAATCAAAGTAGTTTTTTCTGGAGAATTTTTAATTGATAAACAAGGTATACGTGATTTGAATAGTATCTCGATATGCTTATTAATGTTAGGGCACCAAACACATGAACGAGCAATCGACTTCATTTTTACGATTCCAACATGTGAACTATTTAGCATTTTCAAAATAGTATCTTGTGATTCCCCCATAATTCCCTCATAACACAATCATCTTCTAAACTCAATTTGTGTTTTTTTAACTAAAACTGTTTGAATTTATCATCTACTTTATCGGGCCATCCTTCCTTTAAATAATGAGAAATTACCTTTAAAATGTCATCAGTTTTAGTAAAAATTTCGGAACATTCCCGTGAATAATTTAAGTTATCAGAATCAGAATCATTGTCATCTGCCTCATTTCAAGTATCTTTGATTGGCGCACGTGATAAGAAATCTGCAATAATTTTATCAGATTTAACGTATCCGATGTCGTATCGAAAAGCTGATAAGAATACAGCGTAGTGTTGTAAACGACTACCTGCTGATTGTGGAATACCGGTATTAGGTCCAAAAATTACTAATTTTGGCCCGTTACAAAGGTGAATATTTGCCCATATAAGTACTGGTAAAAACATTTTACACGATAAATTATTGCTAGCGCTTCTTTATGTAATTGCGAATGATTCGCTTCACTTTTAGCAAGGGTCCGCAAAACATATGCAATTGGACGCTCGATTTTATTGTTAAATACATGTATTAACATTGCACCTAATCCTTAAGAACTAACATCTACAGTTAATTTAATTGGAGCCTAAGGGTCATAATGACATAAAACGTTATCTGATGTTAGATTATCTTTTACATTATTAAATGAATCATTACAATCGGTTGACCAATTCCTCGTAAGGTCATGTGCTAATAAATTTGTTTTAGGATTTAAAATTTGAGCGGCGATGATGACTTCATTACTGGAACAGCGAAAGTGTTAAAATTATATTAATTACAAGAAAATATGTGAAACCGAAAAAGAAAATTGACGCCTCCGCGGAATTCTTTCAGGCACATGGAGAATATTAAATTGATTTCACTCTGTACATACAGAGTGTGTGTGAGCGAGCATGTGCGTGTGCGTATGCGTTTTCGCGTGCGCATGCGCGTGTATATATATAT